>VMDR010005437.1:0-51725 GCA_007922815.1 Macrotus californicus
GGGAGTGATGGTGATAAGCAGGGCTACTTTTATTTCTAACCCTTGGTTCCTAGACACAAGTAGTCCACATACTAGAAACACACCTATGGAAATGAATTCAGCGTGCGTACCACAACCTGCAGGATGGTATTCTGTTCGTTATCTCCTCCAAAGAGGCGCCTTAGCTATACCTTCCAAACACTGCTCCACTTCCCTGGCAGGATGATCGTTTTGAACAGTTTGGTATGTGACACGACCAGTGAACCCTTGGTCTTGTGCTCACTGCTACACCTCCTTTGATACAAGTCAGTCCCTGGTCTGAGGCAATATTTTGTGGTATCTTGTTTCAGTGAATAAAACACCCTATAAGGTGTCAGATAGCGTAATGCACATGGCCCTACCACCAGAAAAGGCAAATCCGTACCTGGAATACATATCAGTTCCAGTCGAGATGACTCACTGCCCCCCTTTCAGGGTGAAGGAGGGGCTGGCTGGTTCTGAAGGACACAGCTGTATGAGGGCCCAGGCTGGATCAGGTTGGATGTGCAGCAGCAGCAATAGCCACACCAGCACTGAGGAGTGGGGGCCTGGCTTGTTGGGCCCATGCAGAGCTTCCCTCCCCTGTCAGAAAGAATACTCTGTTTATGAGCCCATTGTGCCACAAATGAAGTGGCCAATTTCAGCCTGGGGACATCAGCTGTTCAAGTCATTCTTTCTAGTATCCATTTCCTAAAGAAGTTTTCCTGGTGGGAAATAACAGGTGATACACAGGCCTTCAAACTTCATGCCTCTCTCAGGTCCGTCCATATGCCTGTTACTCCCCCAACTTCCCCGTCTCTAATATTCTAATCTTTCTTCCTCCAAGCTCTTCCCAGACTACCAACCATTTACTACTCATGTCCACATATAGTTTTATAAGAACATCTCTTTCCATACTATGTGGATGCCAGATAAACCTGCCAAGGCTCCGCTCTCTGGGAGGATTTCCTCTGCGAATTTCTTTCAGGGCCACCCAAACCATTTTCAGCTTGCACCCATCTATGAATCAGGTTCAGACTTTTCTCTCTCCTGTCAGTTGGACATAGGGACCCTCCTCACTCAGGTGCAAGCTGAGCCTGAGGAATGAGATAGTGGTAGATGACATGGTAGGAGTGTGCTTGAGCATCTTATTTGCACCCTGGCCATGTTCATGCTCAGTTCCAGAGGTACCACTTCCATCTACATGTGGGACATCGGATTTCTGCTGGGCCTGCCTGATCTATGACTGAGTGGCTTTGCCAGAACCGAACTCATGATAGTCACTTGATGTCCCATGTCCAAGTGCTCCTTCTCTACCAGAGCCCAGCAGTATACCAGAAGCCATTTTTAAAATAGTGTACAATATTCTGCTACAGGTGACATGGCCTTAACTCCAGAGCCCTTACCATTTTCCATGAACTCCGCATGGCCTCTTTGCCATCATACAGTTACCTCCAATACCATAGGCTGTCCTAGAGAGTGCAATCTACGAGGCAGCCGGAGCTTGCTACAAAACCCTTTCCTTCTCTGTGTCCCATTTAAGCCAGCAGCCTTCCTTGGCAATTGATAAATGTATGGGAGCAGTATTCCTAAATGTGGGATATGTTGCCTCCAGAACCCCAAAAGATCTACCAGATACTGTGCTTCCTTCTTAGTGATGGCAGGAACAAGATGCAATATTTTTTCCCTTTATTGAAATGGATGCCCTAACATGCACCAGACCATGGGACTCCTAAAATTTCACTGATACTACAGGACCCTGGATCTTTTCTCCCATCCTCTGGACCATATGTGTTTTACCACAGCCTCCAGTATATTGTCCATATTTTTCTCATCTGGTCCAAACGATAAGACATCATCATTATTGTGGCCCAGTGTGACGTTCTACAAAATATCCAAATGGTCCAATTCCCTTTGGACTGTACTGGGGGTGGGACAGTAAACAGCCTTGGGGCAGGATCGTGAATATGCATTGCTGAGCATTTCATGTAAATGCAAACTGCATCTGGTCTTCCTTCTTTAGAGATCATTTGCCAAATCAAAAAGCACATGTACTGAAGGACATAGTAATCTGTAAAGGTTACCACATCAGATACAGTAGTTACAATTGGGGAAATAACTTGGCTGAATATGTGGAAGTTCACACCATTTTCCAGGATCATTTGGGGTTTTTTGTAAATGCTAGAGTAGTGAATTAATTGAGAATATAATGGATACCATCAATCCTGCATTAGTTAGGGTTTTAATGGTGGCACTAGTCTCTAGGTCTAGTGGGATGTGCTTTATTTTTACTTACTATCTTAAACATCCAGGCAAAGGGCAGATACAGGGGCCTCCAACTGGTATTCCTCATTATGAAAGCCCTTACCACACACTCCAGTGAACTAATGGGGGAGTCATTCCAGTTACCAAAAGTTTCCACTTCCATTATACATTCAGGACCAAGGAAATGATCCCTAGATGAGTCTCTGGACCCAGTGGATCCACTGTGGGCCAAACCTGGCCAGTACCTCATTTGTAACCTGGTCTCCATGTGCCCACACTTTAATAAGAAGGCAATGATGATGTTTTGGGGCCCCAAAAATCAATATCAACTTGAACTGTGTGTCCAACAGTCCACAAAATATTTGAGTTATGACTTTTTCAATGTATGGTGTCTCAAGTAAATGGCCATAGGTCCCTTTGGGGAATTACTCAGAGTATAACTAATACGTATATTTGTCATGGTGTTAGAAGGCCTTTCGTCCTGAGTACTTACTCAGCCTCTCTTTTCATCTCTAGGTTTCCTGTCTGAAGAGTGGCTCAAGTCCTCAAGCAGAGCTAGGAATTGTGACTTTCTATTAAAGCAGCTGCCCTCAGACTCCTAATCAATTCCTGATTCCTTTGATTAATTAATACTATCATTGGCTGCCCACCTATCTTGTCCCTAAGAACTGTGAATTCTATTAACCATCTCTTGGAGTGGTCAGGTTGACTGGAGGCCACTCCAACCTTGCTGTATACTACTATAATTGCTCTCATCTGATGGGCACGTGCCCCTACCTGACCTATATTGAGAGGCTCCCGTCAATTCTATTGCATCAGAGCTCAGTTCTGTAACAGTACCCCTTCTCTCAGCCTGGCCCCAGGGGACAGTCACCACTGAGCCTCTCAGCAATGCTGTGGCCCTCCTTTCTCCACTCACTTTGGTAAGTGGAGCATCCTCTAAACCCTCACACAGAATATAGTTGGCTGGTGGATTTTGCACACTAGCCTGCTCTCTTCTCTGAGTGTTTTGATACACCCACCATCTGCCATGGCAGTGTTGGCATCTCTGTTACACTTGGTATGGACCATCACTATCCTCAGGCTCTAAGAAATTCTAGCAGCATGTAAGCATCATATTTTTGGGTCCTTCACAGATTTTAAGTTCTATATCATAGGAAAATATTCCCACATCAACAACAAGCCTCTCTTCTCCAACTGTATCTCACCTTCCCACTTTATTCCGTGCCCACAGGATCCACATTTTCCTAGCTCCTGCTGATACAAGTTGGCTAAGTCCTACTGCTTCTTAGAGGTAGAGTTCCTTTCCTCCCTTGGCGCAAGAGCCCCTCCCCCTGCTAGGTTATATTGTAACCTGACTCTAACTGATGGCCTACTGGCCAGGAAGGTGGTGAGGGTAGATTCTGAGAGGGCTACCTATTGTTGTCTAAGACAAATATTCCTTCATCTTCTTCAAAAACAGGGGAGTACTAGATGATACCAGCAGGAATGGGCCTACTGTAGGCCCAGATTGTTCAGGGAAAAAAGAAAAATTTTGAGAATACAAAATTTCTAGTGTATTATTACCATGCCAAATCTTGAGGTGCCACTTTTTCTTATGATCAATGTCCTAACCTTGGCAGAGCAGACTTCCAGAGTGGAGACTTTAACCTTCCCTTGTGCTCTGCTACTCTTAAATTTGAGAATTGAGTTATGGATCATCTGCTTTTCCTGTTCTCCAACTGCAGCAGATGGGCATCATTTTATATGCTGTCATGGGCTCTCCAGCTTTCACCCTTAGGTTTAAATTGGTAATTAATCACCCTCAGTCTATCACTGTTTTCTCCAATTCCTCAATGGGCTCTAGGAAAAGACATCCAACTCCATGATCCTTATAACTACTAAATGAACCTATGAAAAGTTGAAATATTGCAGTATGTTCCCTTCCACCTGTGTCTCTTTCAAGTTCAACACTAGTGAACTTTTAACAACTGCTCTACAACCACATCCCAGAGGTTGCGAAGGGGGCATTGCTCTTGGTCATCTGATAGATGATCCAGTTTCAAAATCCCATTTTGGAATCTGTTTCCTTCCACCAACTATTTAGGCCAAATATTTATTTGGTTCAGTAAAATGCCTCCTGATGATTATTAAATAATCATCACTTAGAACTAAGAACCCTGACTCTAGTGTATTATTAGTTACTAGCTGTGGGACCTTAGTCAAGTTACTGAACCTCCCCAGGCCTATTTCCTTATATGTAAAATAGGAACCTATCTATTGGGTTGCTGGTGTATAAACCTCTCCTATTCCCACAGTAAGGGCTCAATGACTATTAACCATCACCAGCATTAACCTCATCATCTTCATCATCATCACTATGCAGAGAACCCGTCAAATGTCCAAACAAGCATTCTTGTTCACTTGGCAGTTGTATTTCTAAGTATATTTAAATTATTTTTCATTCTAATTTGTAGCTAGAGTCTTATAATATCAAATTAGCCTGTTACTAGATCTAAATACCCCAAGCTGAGCTGATAAAATATGTTGCTGAACTCACAAACATTGAAGCAGGATTTGGCCTTATGTTGCAGAAATTGGATCCATGAGAACAAGCTATCCTGCTTCCTCTGAAATCCGTGTACTTTCAAAACTAAAGAGTCTCACATTCCTTTGTACCTGGAAATCACAGGGGTTATCGTGGGTCAGACATAAAGGGGAACAAACTAAGCCATCACAGTAGACTCTGCCATGTGAATAATACATTTAATTTAGTCAAGAGAGTTGAATTTTTTATAAGCATATAAGGTCAAATAAGGCTTTGTAACTTATCAAAGAGCCTGGGAAAGCCATCTTACTATGTTAGATTAAAGAACAGTGCCGTGTGGTAAAAGGAATCATAGAAGCATGGGAAGGAGCGTTCTCCGGGTTGGCCTTCTGCAATTGTTTCCAAAATCTGATAATGGTAGCGTATGTTACTATCTTGAGGGGAAAAACAGTTTTACAAGGAATAGGTTTATTTAGATAGTAAATCAATATGCACTTTGTAGAGAGTCTATCATTGTCACCCTGTCCTGGATACCTGGCATTTGCCACTCCAGACATACTTTTTGCCCTCTTCTGCCCTTCCCTATGCCCTGGGAGGCTGACTCATATCTACTATGTCAACGAACTTCAATGCCCTCCAGCTTCTTGTTGAGATGGCAAAGAAGGACCAAGGAAAGGTCAGTGTTGGAGAAGAGAGAAGTAAAGATCTGTTTGTTTTTCTCCCTCTGACTCCTTTGTTACCAGATGCCCTGGTTTGGCTATATCTTTATATCTGTGTCTCCTGCCAGTGACCTTGCCCAAAGCTGGAGCCACTTGCTTGCAGGTGCTATCCACTTGCCTCTTCTGGCACAGCACGGTAAGGGCTCCACGGCTGCCAGCTCCAGGAACCGGCAATATCTGCGTGTCTCTGTCTTCTTCTTGGCCACACCTTTGCAAATAATGCCTTTGTTAAACTCTCAGTTACCCAGTTTGAGCATGCCATCTATTTCCTGTGGGGACGCTGACTTAACACAACACACTAAACAAATGCTAGTCCTTTTCATTCAAGGAGTCCCTGTTTCCTGTTCATCTTTGGACCCTGCCACTGTGCCCATAGCCCCCTGCCCTGTTCTCCATGCTTAGTCACCAGCCAATCTTAACACCCTCAGTCAATTAATGTAATTGCAATGTAATTACTTCTAAGATCTTAAAAGTGATTAGAAAAATTGTAATCAAACCATTTTCTCTCAAACTCCCACTTGGTATGAATCAACACATGAGACTAATGTATTAAGATGAACTGAACTTCTTTTTATCCTCAGTCATCTCTGAAGTGTTTAGCCTCCCAGCCTGAATTCTGGTGGACAATAGGTCATTTCTGCTGGGATAAATTCTTAACTTTTCACCCATGTCAGCTCTGCCATTAACCAGCTATGTAATTTGAATGTGTCGCTTCCTTCCACCTGGGCAGCCATTTCCTTGTTTTCAAGAAGGTAGAGGAACAAAAACTTCCAGATACACAAAAAGGCTTCACCTTCCACCTTTTAGCATGAATCCTCCAACTTCTCCTAATCTTCCCTTGCCAGGTCCCTGAAGCTCCTGTCCATGGTTCACTCCAGTAACGTTATGTCCTTTCTTCTTAACCATGGCTTTATCGTTGCCATGTGCACCTGCCTATCTACTCTCACCTTAAACACATGTGTGTATGAGTGTTCACACACTTCTACATGCCCACACATGGGAGATCACCGCATTGCCCTATTTAGATTGTCTCTGAACTACAATTCATGATGAAATAGGAATCACCAGACTACATGGTCTACGTAACCAGACTCACTCACTGTCCTATCAGTTACACCCACTCTTTCCAAAAGCAGCATGACACTTCAGTCCACAAAAGATGTCAGCTTTTCACTCTTTATCAGATATATACAAGGTTTCCAGAAATATATTGTGGGGTCCACTGGTAAGAGCCAAGTATAAAACCTAGCAACGAGTAGACCTATTAAAAGAATCAAGTTCCTTCTCCAGAAATAATGTCACATGCAATAATAAAAAACATAAAATGGGCACATTGGTTTAAGAGAATGCTCCCTAAGGTTACGAGTTTAACAGGGCTCCTCTGGTTCCCATGCACACTCCATGCCATTAGAGCAGCTTTCCTCCCCCTTAGCTGACTGGCGAACCACTACCCCGAAGAATCTGATCATCTGGCCACCTCATGGACCCCTGGACAAAGAGGTACACCTTTTTGTGTTTGAAGTCAATAAAAATGTGCAAAAGATTGAAACCCAACTATATCAGACAAACCAGAGCAGAGCAAAGATTACAAACAAATTCCCCCTGACCCCCATGCCCACAGTCCTGCTTTTCCCATCCAATTCATAATGCACAGAAAGGCCAAGAGCATGATATGAGAGGGACTTTCAAACGTGTTATAATCAAGGCCAAATGTTTATTTCCAAAGAATAAAAATCATATTTGCTACCATGTTACTCATGTGAAAGTATCCCTTATAGTGAGGGTAGGAATGTACATTATGGCCTGCCTTTGATTCAGACAGAAGAGGATGCACACCATTTTTAACTGGGTGGGGTCAAGCACTCATGATGCAGAAAAGAGCCAACTCCTTAATCATATTACTGACCCTGGGTAAACTAAGTTGCTACTTCTGGAAAGCAGATTCCCTTTCTTTCATTCCACTCACATGCCAAGATAGACAGCACAAGCCCTATGCTCTCCATCTCGTCTCATTCATTTATTTTTAATTTTCCTGAAGTCAATGTTTACTTGTCAGTCATAAATATATATAGCTTTTAAAACTGATAATGCTGAATGGCATGTAACAAAGAGCAACAGTGTCCTGACTCACTGTCCCTCCCTCACTACCACCTTTTTTCCAAGAAGCAGCACTTTCAGCTCTTTCAGATGCTCTTCCGGTCTGAAACTATTTTAAGATACTGTGCTTATATTATTCTTTCCCACTGTCAATTTTAACCAATATAGATTGATTTCTCACTATGGTAGAGGATATTGTAGCTCATTTACACCACCATTCCCCATACCTCCACTCACCTCCCACACAATTTACTGTTCAGGTTTATATAATCATTTAATATATACATCGTTGTGACTATTGAATATTGCTCACTGCTGTGACAACTGTTAGGCATCATCACATTTCCTTTCTTACAGAACCTTTGCTTTTCCTGGGGTTTGCTTAATTTTCTAGGCATTTATGACGATCTTCCTTTATTCTCTCAATGCCCCTTAATACAATTTTCTGTATGTTCAAGTATGTAAAGTAAGTTCATTAATTACATTTTGTTCTTGCCTTCTCTTCTTGCATCAGACTGAACAGTTAATCTCCAATCCTGCCGCAGAGCTGATGTCCTCAGGTTTTCCTTCTTGACATCCTGGAAATTCCCTTCACCACTCTCCCCTGTTACATTTTCTATTTCCTGGATTGCATGTCTTCCTCTAGTAGCTTCTAAGAAGCGCTGGAAGAAGATTCCTTGAAAACCTGCATATCTGAAAACGTCTGTCTGTATTTTACCCTCACACTTGTTTATGAGTCCCTCTTGGTCTATAATTCAATGTTGGAAATCATTTTTGTCCAAACTTTGAACACTTTCCTCTTTTATCTTCTGGATTGATTCATGTTGCTATTGAACAATGCTATCTCCGCTTCTCATCTTTTCTAATTTTGTTTTGCTTTTTGGAAGCTTTCGTCCCTGCCATAAGAATTTGTCCTGGTTCTGGTCATGGTTTTAGGGACTAAGTGGATTTTTGCAACATGGAAATTTATGTTCCTTCCATTATGACAACTTTTTCGGTTTCATTTCTTCAAAAATGTCCTATCTTCCATTTTTATTCTGAAAATCCTGTTCCTTTGGGTCATTCTCTAATTTCTGCACCAGTTCTCTGATGCGCTTAAGAACTCTGTCCTGTGGATGTCTCTTTGCCTTTTTCTCTACATACTGGGGGCAACCCTTGCTTCGTCTTCCAAGCCTATCCCTTCCTTCTATTAGATTTCAATATTGCCTGTCATGAATTTACTTTCCAAATTCCTTCCCTGTGGCTCCTTTTTGGAGTACCACTTTCTCATCGTTTCACATGTAGTATCTTCCCTTACCTCTTCTAGTCCCCAAATCATGCCTCCCTCATAATCCTATTATTCGATATGTTATAGTCTCAGCACTTGATGTTATCCGTTGCTTTTTGACCATCTATTCATATTGAAAAAGTAAAGAATAAAAGCTCTGTTTGCTTGAACTAGGCTTGTAAGCTGCTGAGCATCACTTTAGGATAATGGGACTTTTACTTGGAGCCCCTTCCATAATATAACATCTGTAGCTTTTCCTCAAGGCCTCCTCCTCCAGAGAAAAGAAAGTCCCCTGATTTCCTACCCAGAGGGTATAAGCCTGGCATCTAACATTCTAGAAGCCTTTTATGATCCTTTGGAAAGTAATGGGTAACTTCTTGTCATAATTTTCTGTAAAGAGGTATTTCCAATGGTCTCTGCTCCACCAAATGAGTTACCCATTCTCCATCTGTTTGTATAACAGGTCTCATCTGTTCTCACCTACTCGTGGACATCACTCCAGAAATTTCTCTCTCAGCTCATGACAAATTTTTCTTCTCCACTTGATCATCATATGTATTTTAGTATCTCTCATCCTAATAAAACTAAATCTTCCTTTGACCCCAAATCTCTCTCCAACTAGTGTCTAAATGTTCAATTTTCAGCCAGATCCTTGAAGGGGTTGTTTATCACCCATGTGTCTTCAACCATTTTCTCTGAAACCCACTCCAGTCAGCTTCAGGCACTGTCTTGGCCACCTGTGACCTTCGCAGTGGTCAATGCAATGGCCAGTTTCTTAGTCTCCTCCTTACCTGTTCCATCAGCCGCACTGGAAACACTAGGTCTTACCCTTCCCCTTGGCTTTGGATACTACTCTGTCTTGGTTTTTTCCTTCTACTGCACTGGCAACGGCCTGTCAGCTGCCTTTGCCTGTTCCTTATCTCCACAAACCCTAAATGCTGGGCTCAATCCTCAGACTTCTCTCCTCTCTCTGCATATATTTCCTCAATCATTCAGCCAGTCTCCTGACTTTAAGCAGGATCTATAAACTAACATTTCCCAAAATTATATCCTCAGCTTTGACCTCTTCCAAGAGCCCTATGTTTTTATAACAATCCTCCTACTTGGCACCTTGGATATCTTATAGGAATCTCCCACAACATGGTCAAAACTGATTTCTGATATCTCCCCACACTCTGAAACCTACTGCTTCTATGATATCTCAGCAAATGGTAAGTTTATTTTTCCAGCTGCTCAGGTCAAAACCTTGGTATCATCCTTATACCTTTCTCCCTCTCACAACATCCAGTCCATCAGTAAGTACTGTTGTCTCAACCTTCAGGGCATATACAGAATCCAACCATTCCTTCCTCCTTTAACCATTTCCACCCTGTCCAAGACACCATTGACTTGTTCCCAGCAAGAGCCTCCAATCCGCTTCCTTTTTTGTATCCCTACCATTTATTCTGAAAATACTACTTAAAGTAATATCCTACAAATAAAAATAATATTAGTTCTCATCTCTGAACAAAACCATCAAATAGTTTCCCATGTTCCTCAAAACAAAAGCTAATGTCCTTACAGTTGCCTTGAAGACTCTACAGCCTCCACCCCCTGTTCTGACCTCAGCCCCAACCATTCCCCCTCCTGCTTATTCCACTCCAGCAACCACAGATCTAGTTGCTGATCCTTCAAAACTCCATACAGACTCTCTAGACAGGCAACATGAACGTTCTGTTCCTTCTGCCTAAAATGTTCTCCCAGGTCTCCAAGTGATTGCTTGAATTTTGCCTTATCAGTGGGGACTTCCATAACCACCCTACACAAAACTGCCACATTCTCCCTTCTGGCACATCTTATCCCTTTACACTTTCATTTTTCTCCTTAAAACTTATTACCGTATAACATACTCTATAAATTGTTGACCTGCTTATTGGGTTGTTATGGGTCTTCCTTGAAGGCACACACTGTATCTGCTTTTTCTACCATAGTCCTAGATACTAAGACAATGCCTGAGATGAGTAGATAATCAATATATATATTTGTCAAGTGAATGAATGAACAAAGTCAGATCTCAAGTGGCAGCAAAAGACACCATATTGAGAAATGTGAGCTAAACCACTATTCCTAAAATTGCTCCAACCAATGACTGGATTACTGCTGGAGACCAAAATAAAGTTAAAATGTCAAGTAGGGATCAAATGGTTAGATATGTAAAATTCAGTTAAAATGATCATCACAAGAGGCTGTAGGCCCCAGAGCCCAAAGAGCCAACATGAGCTACTGCAGAAGAGAAGCAAAAGCTTCACCGAGTTCTGAGAGGAGGGTAGGGAACTTGTGCAGAGATGGCAGTAGCATTTCTATCCCTCTTTCGCCTTCCAGAAAGAACTCCAAAAACGCAGGGCTAAGAAGACTGCCCCATTTGAAATACCAAAAGGGTGGTTCACAGGCTGCCTCCAAGTTTCCCAAAATAAAGAAATAAAAAGCAATGGGTTCCTAAGATAATGCACAAAGATGGCTCCCAGTAAGGGCAAGAGGGGAAAGGGAGAAAGACGGGTGTGGGGGGGAGAATGAGAATGCAAAGCACACACCTCACTTGGCCAGCAAGGAACCATGTGTTCTGAGACATCAGAGGGGAACCTGAGCTCTCCAAGAGCCTTACTCTCCTCATGATCTTTCCTGACCACTTTCTTCCTTGGATCCAATAAACCTTTTCATCTCTTTCAAGCTGTCGGGAGGGAGCCATAAAAAAGCAGGCCTGACAGATGCTCATGTCAGCTCAACATTGCCAAAACCACACATCCCAACGTACCTCTCCTTGACGTATCATTTGGATGTCCTTCCAGGACAAGCAAAGTGGGGCCTTTGGAGCGCACTGGGGCCACATAAAGAAGGAGCTCCCCGGAACTCCCCCACCCAGAGAAGCAGTCCCATGTTGCCAAGTTTGCTAGATGCTCAAGAGCATACAAGAGGAGTTTCAAGGAGAATAAAACAAAGCAGGCCATGAGAAATCCTCAGAGACTGCAAGAGTAGATGCTTTCAGGGGGAAAAAATAACTGTTTTGACGTGTATGAGACACTGGCTGTCTGTTTCACTTTTTTTAAAAGGGACTCTTAGAGATTCAGATGATAATGGGATGGCATTTTAAAACAGCTAATTTGTTTCCCAGTTTATTCTCTATTGATGTCTAATCAAAATGCTGGAGATTAGGGGAAAAGAAGAGGAAAAGGAAATTTGAAAAATTATTCTCCTCTTAGGAAAGAGTTGGGACAAGTGCCTATGGGGTGGCAGCAGCCTCAGGGAGAGCCCAGTCATGCTCTTCACTGAGACTCTGGCTTCCAGAGATGAGAAAGAGGTGTCTCTGCTCACACGGCCTTCCCCCCCACATGCTTCTCCTCCCTCCTCAACAACCACATCTTATTCAACTCATATCACCCAGATCAAGAACCTCAACTATAAAGCCAGCCTCCTCTCACCCCTTTTGGCTGAACATTTAAAATACATTTTTCTTAAAAGTACTGTTACACTTCCAACCCTACCTAACAGTCCATTCCTAAATTTGGAATTTATGTCCATTTCATATGTCACCTCTACAGCACCCATCAAGGTCCTTTGCCTAAAATAGGTCCTCAACATAGTTTCCTCAATACATAAATATATACATATGAACACAATGAAGAGCTCAGGGGTAGCCTCCAAAGCACACCGGTGAGGAGGGCTTGCATTGGGAGTGGGTGACCAGGCACTGCTTTCTAAAAGTGGAGACAATGGCTTTCCAGATTGAAAGCCAGTGTGTCCCCATTTTGCCAAGCCACTGAGAGGGGCTTCCAGCACCACTACAGCCATGGCATCACTGCGCTTAAAAACAAGAAAAATGTTCCCAAATGTAAATTTCAATGGCAGGGAAGTGGCCCCAAAATCTGGGGCCAGAGGAGTCTTAACACATTCTCATGGCTAATGCTTCACATACATAGCAGCATGCATTTAAGAAAAGAGCCCTGCACCAAGGGTGGGAATATGGGTCTCTGGGCTGCCTGTAACACAGACTCTGTGACCTTGAGCAGGTCAAGAACCCATTTGACACACGAGTCCTTTAGGGATTCACCTGTCAATGAAGAGCTGGACTGGATGACTCTCAAATTCCTCCCAGCTCTAGAATTCAATGACTTTTCATCTGTTCCACATCAGAAAAGCATTTTAGCTCTGTCCAAAATGCAATCATTCTGAAAACATTTTTTTTTAATTCATGTCTTCAAAATTCTTTTGATTCCCTGAAGATTTAGCAGTGCCAAGCAACATATGACTGTTTAGGTGGCTCAACCTCGAGTCTGGACACCTTCTTCCAGATCTCTGAATATCATCCTGTTAGTCCCCAGCAGCCCTCCTAGGTCCCTCAGCATCACTGCCACACCACGTCCCTCCCAGCCCCTCGTTAACATATGGTCTCCCTAACTCACAGAATTGTCTGCCCCACTTTGGATAAAGCTACTAGTAAAAAGTTCTGAAATAGAAACCAGATGCGCACTCGCACCTTGGGATATATGTATGTTGAAGATGAAACCGCCACATCTCTTCCCTGTTGGCTTCACCTCTTTTTTCCCCACCTGGTCATGTGGTGTGCACCTGCGATACATTGACAAAGCTTTAGATTACAACGTGAATGGTTATATCAGGTTCCAGGATGGCCTTGGGTTTTAATCCCAGGTGAGTTGTATAGGCATCAAGGGTTTTTATTCCCATCTCATCTTTATGGTTCTCATAGCTTCCTCTGGCACTCAAATTAATATTTCATGTAGACAAACAAGTCCCTGATTCCCCTTCCATCTTCCAAACTTTTCTTTCTCCTTTCTTTCTTTCTTTCTTTCTTTCTTTCTTTCTTTCTTTCTTTCTTTCTTTCTTTCTTTCTTTCTTTCTTTTTCTTTCTTCCTTTCTTCCTTTCTTTCTTTCTTTCTTTCTTTTTCTTTCTTTCTCTTTCTTTCTTTCTTTCTTTCTTTATCTTTATTTTCTTTCTTTCTTTCTTTTCTTTCTCTCTTCCTTCCTTCCTTCCTTCCTTCCTTCCTTCCTTCCTTCCTTCCTTTCTTTCTTTTTTTCTTTCTTTCTTTCTTTCTTTCTACTTTATTTGCCCCTCCTCCAATTGTCAGTAGAAATACTGTGGTATGAAACAAACATGTGCTGTGGTTAGGGATACCACTCTCACTGTCAGATAGCTCACCTCTTTTGACAGATTGACTCAGACTGGCTTTGAGCCCACAGGCTAGAGGAAAGAAACCCCAGCCTTAAGAGTTCATTTCTCCTGCCCTTGCCCCAAAATGCCTATTGAGCAAAGAGAAGTAGAAAAGAAAGCAATAGGGATCTACATAATCCCATGAAACACAAATGGGAGAAAGCTAGACAAGTGAACACCACAGGCAAATAATCTTAAAAGTACAGTGACCAGATTTTCTAAGACAAAACAGGATTCAATTTGATGAAAAATGTGAGACTGGAACAAAGCACTTGAAAGTACAGTTGACCCCTGAAAAACTCTAAGGTTAGGAATGCCAACAATGTACATAGTAGAAAATTCTTGTGCAACTTTTGACTGCCCCAAAACTTAAGTTTTCCCTCAGTATGGGTGAGGGATTGACATCAGGATGCCCTGTGGATATCAAAATCAGTGGATGCTTGCGTACCCTATATAAAACGGCATAGATATATAGAGAGTCAGCCCTCCACATCTGCAGACTCCCAACCACAGATCAAAACCAGTACAGGTATTTATTTTTTTAAATTCACATGTAAGTGGACCTGCACAGTTCAAACTGTATTGTTCAAGAGTCAACTGTATGAACATCTTTGGAGATCCTAAAATGTAAGATCATGCCCTGGCCAGTGTGGCTCAGTTGGTTGGAGCATCATCCCATAGACCAAAAGGTCAAGGGTTCGATTCCTGGTCAGGGCACATACCTAGGTTTCGATGTTTCTTTCTCTTTCTCTTTCTCTTTCTCTTTCTCTTTCTCTTTCTCTTTCTCTTTCTCTTTCTCTTTCTCTTTCTCTTTCTCTTTCTCTTTCTCTTTCTCTTTCTCTCCTTGCCACCCTGCTTCCCCTCTCTCTGAAAGCAATGAAAAAATGTCCTCAGTGAGGATAAAATAAAATAAATAAAATAAAATGTAAGATCACATACATTGAAAGCCACAGACTGAAAAACCTGGCCCACAATGTTTAAGTCAGTGGATTACTTTAAGCACCTACTATGTGTCAGTCATTGTCTCCCTGTCTTTGCTCATTTCCACTTTTAGAATCCAGATATCAAGTACAACCTTGTAAAAATGCAAACTTTGGATATCTGTACCTCCTATGGTAGCCACACATTCTTTGCCACTCATCCCATCACGAAGTAGGGTCTGTTTCTCTTCCCACTGAAACAAGGTTAGATTGTGACTTGCTTCATCCATGTCATGTTTGGAAATGATTCTGTATAACTTTCTAAGGCTGAGCCCTAAATGATCTACAATTTTCATTTTTGTTCTAACACTCTCTCTCTGAGTTTTGTTGGACCATGGAGTAGGTTCATATATGTCGACAAGCCACATGGAGCAAGGCCAAGGCCACGCAGCCAACAGTCCCAGATGAGCTCCCAGCTGGTAGCAACAACTACCAACCATGCGAGTGCAGCACCTTGGATGCACCAGCTCAGTTCAGGCCTCCTGATGATGCAGCCCCAGCTGACATCCCTCAGGGCGGAAGAACATCCTAGCTGAGCCCAGTCAGCCCACGGAGTCATGAGAGAGAACAGTACATGCTAGATTTTCTTTTAAGCAACTATGTTTGGGATGTTTTATTCCACAAAAATAGACAGTGGAAATGCTTCTTGTCTTCAGACCCAATTCTCTTTCCTTTATTATGTGATTTAATTTTTCTTCTATACTTAGTCTCTTCTGTGTGTGTGTATGTGTGTGTGTGTGTGTTTAGCTAAAACATATCCTCACCTTCAAACCTACCTTTTGGTGTCATAGGAGAACTGAAAAAATGCTTTGAAATTTGTATCTTTTTCTAACACTCTACACCCAAGTGTCTGTAGGGGAAGAGAGCAGGACAGAAATGTATTTCCCACTTAACATTAATTAAGTCACTACCTTTAAAGGGCAGATATGTCTATAGCCAGTTCAAGTTTTAAGCAGAGGCAAATTTACCCAGAAGCTAATGAAGCTTAAACTCATTTGCACACATCTCATCCAAGGTCCTTGTAGGGGTATATAAGATCATAAATTTTGCAAAAGCACAATATGTTAACTATAACCTGCTTAGGCTGCTGTGTATTTCCACTCTAGTTGCTTCTCTGATTACTTCCCCTCCAGAAAGGGTGGCTTCTAAGTGGTCATAGAGATTTTGAGGATCTGATGAAAGGAAATTTGTGATAGGCATAGGTGGTCTTTGGGTTCAGGAAGATATATGTACATGGTTTAGTCACTTTTGTGTCTAGTTAAGTTATTGCTAGTCTTCCTGATACAAGAGCACATTCCAGGAAGCCTCCTGTAGCCCAAAATGTCAACTCACCCAATATCATGATACAGAGATGCAGAACCAAAGGCCATGTCACACTACAAATGTGTCCTGTGGTATCCAGCACTGGATGAATTGGAGAGTGACAAAAAGACACAATTTGAAATGCCCACTGCCAGATGTAAGTCTCTGGGATATTCTGCCAGTCATCAAGCACATAAAACTGAGCAGAGGGTTAGGGAATTAGGTTCTTCTTGACACAGCCAGAATGGAGGCACTCTCCTTTCAGGAAGAAATTCCCTAATGAGCCAATGCTATCATAAACATAGCATGCTTTTTTTGTTGATTTCTTAATAGTAATGACTAAAATTAAATCTAACAGAATTCCTGGATTTATAGGATCCAATCTTGATCAGTATTATAGGAAAGAGTGCATCTTTACATGAAGTCACAGGAGTCTGTGCTTATCATTACAATTTACCAATAATAACAATCAAATTATGATCAACCATTCTGTAAGTAAGACTGAACCTTCACAGTTTCCCTATGGAAAATAATACTACAAAATCAGAGCCACAAGAAAAGACAAGATTCACCCAATGTAGAAAAAAGTATAAGAAAGAAGCACCAGGGAAATAAGTGGGTAAAAAGATCATGTCACCATTATATACATGTCCCATGCAGAGAAAAAAGAGAAGAGATGAAGGGTACGTGTCAAGTGCATCTGTCCTCTTTGAAAGGCCTCTTTGAGGCCTTCTGGCTTCTCATTAGCCAGAAGCAAGTCACATGGCCACCCAGGAGCAAGAAGCAGAAGTACAGTGTTTCTTTTGTTAAGTTTTTTTGTTTGTTTGTTTTCTGGACACATTTCTATTCTCCCTGCCCAAAAATCCAGATTCTGGTGCTAAAGGAAAATGGGAAAGTGGATAGTGGATAAGCAACCAGCAAGATCTACCTCAGAAGTAAAAAGCTAACCTAGCCTCAGGCAATGAAAATATTTCTGTTTACTAATCATCACAAGCAAATGTTCTGCTTTATTTTCAATTCACTACCATCTAATAACATGATCATGTATTGAAATATTTAGAGAAGACAGGTCATAGACCATATGAGTCAAAAGAAAAAAAAACTTTCAAAGGAAATCTAGTAGTTAGGACTATTATTTGGCTTGTTCCCAATTATAATTATCCATATTAAGATATTTGAGAAATTAACAGAAACAGCCCTACTCATACACTAAATATCTTTCCTTAGTATTTCCTTAGTTCCAAGAGCCCAAGAATTACTTGGTGAGATACTTTTAAGTTTGCTTTCTATTAGGAAATAGTCACTCCTTCCTGTGCCTCAAGATTTTTAATTGGCCTATTAAATTGAAAATGACTGCACACACCACAGATCACCAAGTGCAGGCCCAGGGTAGCCCACCGACATTGCGTTTGGTCCACATGGTATTTTCAAAGTAACTTAAATAATCATCAACATTCAAGAATCAGAATTATGACTCCAATTTCTTGGTTCCTTCCTTTACTTGCATGGCAAGCCTGGCTTGCATTTGCTCATAACAGCTATCAGCGGAGGCTGAAGGTTCACCCGTGGGCAGAGCCTGCACTCACTCACTTCATGCAGCTCCCACTTGACCTACCAGCTCCTTTGGGACATCTACATGGCCTCTGCCTAGAGCTGTCTGGATTTATGAACCTACCTACTCCCATATTTATAATTGTAATACAAAAATGCTTTTCATTGTTATGATTATTTCAAGAATTTACATGAATCCATCAATGGCTTTCCTGTGAAAGATAAAAAGTAGCAAAAAAAATACTTTGTGCCCTGAGAAGGCCATAAAATTTATGTGTTGGAAATATAAAGCAAAAACTTCCAAGAAGCAGTTATAGTAAGTACAAAGACATATACATTTAGTGGAACAGACAGTAAGTAGTAAGTGATAATTCCATAGCAACTAGAGATGAACATATATTTCTTTGGTAAGAAGAAAAAAAAGTAACAAAAAAGTGTAGGCCCAAATAGAGATTATGTTTCTTCACTCAGTATTACACAGCATCTGTCTATAGTCAGCCCAAATCTGAAACATTCTATTATCTTAGCAGAGTGGACCCTCTTCAGTCTACCAGTGGGGCAGGTTTCCCAATGCTAAGCTCAAGGAGAGGCCCTGGGCACACAGGGCTACAGCGGCGGTCAAAGGGAAATTGTCCACTTCTATTCTGGGAACTGCTCTAAGACAACAGCTCTGCTGCCGAAATGTTCCCCTTTCTTACGAGAAATGCATGCAGGAGAGAGATGCTACATTTTGGTTCTCTGACTTTTTGTCATTATTCGCCAAGGTGAGCATTGATATGTATATATACATATATGTGTATATGTGTGTGCGTATACATATGTGTGTATATGTGTACACACACACACACACACACACATATCTGTCATGACAGTTGACATTGACTGAGCACTCCCAATGTGCCAAGTTCCAGCCTACGAAAATTACAGATACTGTCTCGTTCACTTAATTCTTCATAAAGATCCCATTATCGAAATGAGGAAGAAAAAAGAAACTGAGGCAAAGAGTGAAAAGCAGCTTGCTTCGAACCTGCTCCAGAAGCGTCTAACCCCTGCAGCATGACACCTAGGGAATGGTGGGGAATTAACCCTGTGCGACGAGAGTGTCTGTGCTTAAGCGTTGTGTGATAATTACTCAATAAAAACTATTTGAAAAATATTGTGCAGGTTATAAAATGTCTTAATATACATTAGTTCATTTGGTCCTAATGATACTGAAGAAGGTATAACTTATTAATTAATATGTAATTTGTTTCCTCTTTTCATTGGGAAAAAAGACTAAGAGCAATGGTTGAATGTGTACCATTTTCAGAGCACTGTGACACACATGTAGACGATTAACAAGTAGAATAAGACAGTTTTAATCTGATATAGGCTACCACTAATGTAAGAACGAAGAGCTCCTTATAACTGCGAGAATTAAGTCAATGTTTTAACAAAAATACAACTAAAATTGCAAAGGGAGCACAGAGAACTGAGTGATCCTGTCTGATTGACAGAATTCAATGAAGATTTCAGAAGAGTGAAGGGTAGGATTTGCACAGGCAGGGATGGGAACTTGGCAGGTTTCCAGGCTGAGGGAACAGCATAAGTGAGCAATGACACATGTATGAAAAATACAGGGTGTGTTTAAGGAATGGCTCAGTGTAGTTGGAGCAGCTCAGTAAAGGAATAAAGTGGGAGAAAACTAGAATCATAGGGTGCGCCTGATTGGCAGTGACACTGGACACAACACTGAGAAATTGGAGAGCCGTGAATGAACTTGGTGGTGGACACCAGCACCACCCAACTTGTGTTTAGTGTGATGTCCAAGGCAGAGTCTGCAATGTGATGGATGGATCACGTTAGCAGTGAGGAACCTGGACCCTGGGGCCACAGAGAACTCATCTAACTTGGTAATAAAGTCTGGGATCTGATTTAAGGTTGAAAGACTAGAAGGCCACTTTTTTATTACTATTCTCAAATACATCTAGCCATTAACTTTCTGAGCTAAAACCACTCACAGTTTTCTCACTGACATTCTTCAATTGCATATATCAATTAACCTCACTTGGAAGAACCCATATAATTTTCCCTTGAAATGTAATAAAGCTATTTTTCTCTTTTTGAGTGAGAAAGAGCTTTGAGCAATAATTTTTTTTTAGATTTCACTAAATTACTCTCCACAAGAAATTATATACACCACTATCCTAGATTATCCTAAGAAAAGAGGCAGAGAGGCCAGTCAGGAAACTATTGTATCAATAATGTTTTGGTTTAAATAGACTAGCATGTGAGCACAGAGAATAGGGCCCAGTATTCACGTGTCATGTGTGAGGCACATGGGGCATTCTCCCACACAACCCCGTGGGCTTCTATAACTATCCTGAGATCATGAGAAAGAGAACATAGATTCCAAGAGGTCACAGAGCTTGGCCAAAGTGACAGAGCTAGTAAACAGAGGAGCCAGGACCTCACCCCCAGATCTATTTCAGAGCCTTGCTCCTTACCATAACAGGGAGGTATCACCTCTTAGGGTGATGGTGAGCGGGTGGAGATACGTGATTTGGGTAGTACTGACTTGTCCTGATGCTGACCTGGGTGGGGAGATTTGAGAGGAAGTCGCTCGGTTTGCTGGGCTAAGGAATCTGCAGTATACACTGTAAGGGACATAAGTGGGATGTGATCCGATTATTAACAACTGAAAATTACTGAAACAGTCTGCTTAAGATATCATGTGGACCTGGCCTAAGTCAGTGACAATTTGGGACTTTTTTTCCTGAAACAAACATTGTCAACAGCTTCCCTCTAAATCGGGGTTTCCCAACCTGGAGTCCAATAACCCTTTGTGGAGGCCTGACCTGTACAACGTCCTGGGTAGCAGCATCCCTGGCCTTTCCCACTAGATGCCTGTATCACCTCTGCCCCCTGCAGTTGTGGCAAGCAAAAATGCCTGCAAACAATCACCCCAGGTTGAGAGCTGCTGCTTAGATAATGACCATAATAATAATCATAAAAACGTTTGATCAAAGCCTAAACAGAGAAATACTTCCAAATGAAAACCAGTAAGAGAAATTACGGCAACACTGAAAGTTGAGATCCCATTCCATGAATACTTATTTGACTGATGCCTGTAAAAAAAAATGGAGCTGAGAACAGCCTCTTGAGCAGCATTTGAGAGTCACATGAGCATCACAAATGAGCGACTCTGATGTGTCACAGAGCACTCCATCTATCTTTGTGTCTGAGACTGCATGAAGTTCTAATCTGCTCAGATTTGATTAGATGGCCCTGTGATTGCTATATTCATCTGTTCATTCACAACCTCTTTCATGCCCGGGCTTTCTGACGACACTCATAACCCAGCAATCATCCCAGCCATATCGAGCGGGATAATGTAGCTTTGCTTTAAGCTGAGATACCCCAGAAAGCATAAGCAGAAGATTTAGATTCAGCTGGGGTTTCTGAAAGTTAGGAATGCAGCAGAAGTTACCATTTAGGTAACAAACAATACAAGGTCCTGGTTTAGCGTTTTCTCCAGTTGCAAACATAATACTTTTGTGTTTCCTTAGATCCTTTTCATTAAGTTAGACCTTTCATGACAAGCTTCCCCTGGACTCATCCCTGGCTTCTGTATGGAGTGGTATTTGGTAGCTGACATGAAATACTTTAATGCATATCATCTGTAGCCATAACACTGCCAGGAATTAGCCCATTAGGTCTCCCGGTAGCACCATTCTATGCACTGCTAAGAATCAACTTGTTTTCAAAAGGAAGGTATATTCTCATGCCATAAGCAAGGGAGGCGATATCATCATACTATTCAGAGTTTTTGCTTCAACCAGGCGAAAGCCATGCATGGGATACGACACTTAACCCATTCCCGGTGAGGTACCCTAACTGATCTTGCACTTCTATCAGCATCCAGTCACTCTTACACCCTTGCAGAGACCCAAGACACCTCAGCTGGCTCCCACCCCCACCCAGGCATGGAGTGATGGCAGAAGCATATGAGGAAGTCAGTTGACTTCTTGACCCCACCCAATCATTCGGTGGCTGTCACAGGGATACCAAATGTGAAGCAGAAGGTTGTCAGAATTGAGCTGGTCTCCGAGAGAAGTTTTGAATGCAAGGGAGAGCCTAAAGAGCCTCCAGGGATCCATCCATCTTCCCAAGGAGCCTTGTGATCTGCGTTTTAGAATCAGGTGTGCCATCTTGAGAAACCATCCCACATTCCGAGCAAAATGAGTTTAATGTTCCCACATAAAAAGGTCCTGAGCCAGGTGGAGGATCATTATATGAGCACACACCGTGGAACTAAAAAGGTTTGCATGCTGCTGGAAGGAATTTATGGGGAAATTTATTACAGATCTACTTCTTATGTAAATCGTGTCCCCATATGATGAGTTCAGTGAAAGCAGCAAGGGCAGGAAAGGTTATTTGGACCAAATATCACTAGCGTTTGCCTTTGAGAAATAAGATATTCTCCATCCAGTCCGTGTTATGAGTCCCAAGAAGGCAAAAGAGGACAAAAGGAAAACCCCAAACCTTCTGTAGGGATAGCTCCTTTGCCTTTGCAGGAAGTCCCTCTTTCTTCCTGTTCTTCCTACAGACTGGGCTGAACTGGAGGACAGGGAGGGGGAGATGAATGGGGGCTGAGAAGTGGCCCAGGCTGGCAAACACTGCAGAGCTGAGCGGGTGGGAGGGCCTTTAGCATTTGAGATTCTTTGTCTCCCATCCTGGGTTCTTAGAGACTCAGATCCCTTTTATGCCACAATGACCCTGAGACCACAGACATGACAGGTAACAGGACAGAATGGTGGCATGCCGAAGCATAAACTTGGACACAAAACAGATCCAGAGTCCAGTTCTGGTCCTGTCCCTTGATAGCAGGTAACTCTAATAATAGAAAACAACAAAACATAACAACCAGATTAGGTGACTCCTGTACTCCACACCTCCACTGGCACCCATTGCACCCAAAGTGGAAGCCATTGAAGTCACCACAAAGCCCGGGTGACCCAGTCCCTTGCTCTGTCCAAACATACCAACTGCAACTCTCTCCTCTGCACTGTACTCCAACCACAATGGCCTCTGCAGTGTTCCTGGAGCGGGCAGAGCACACTGCTATCCCAGGGACGTTGTCCCAGTTGTCCCTCCTCTCTTCCCCAGATCCTCACACTCTCTTGAGATCTTCGCTCACACGTCACTTTATCAGTGAGGGCCTCCCAGGCTAAAATAGCAAGGGCCCTCCACTCACCCCTTCACACTCCCACTCAGGATTTCCTTTCTCTTTGTCCTGCTTTATTTTTCTCAGTTGTACTTACTCTAAACTAAAACATCATATTGTCATTTGTTATATATAACCAGCATCCCACACAGGGATGTATACTCCATAAAGGCAGGGGTGTTATCTACCGTATTCACTGCCATACTCCTCGAACCTAAAACAATGCCAGGCATGAGGCAGTACCTACATGTATGGATGCAATTGACCAGCTACTATGATATCAGGCACTGTAAATAGGCAAATTTCTCTGAGTCTCACTACCAAGTATACACATTCTACTATTTGAATACACAAGGTCATTTCTACTGTTATACTGCATGGGGAATTAGTGTAAAATGTGACATGTTTGTGTATGTGTTTATAAATACATATATGAGAAAGTATGCATGTGTGTGTGTGTATAAGTTAATTCAAATCCAGACCCTACAAGCAGTTAGTATTAAAGTTATTCAAAGCTCCTATATCAAATACCCCAGGAGGGAATCTTTACCTAGAATATGAGGGATCCTAATCAAAAAGCAGTACCTTGAATATTGGTTATTCAAAATATTGTTATCCAAAAGCCATGTTAATTATCAAAACAAATACTAGATTATTATTGGTAAAATGAGAGGATGTCAATAGAGGTGATTAGTTAGAAATATTGTAAAGGCTCCACTGCCCTGAAGGAAGTAGAACCACGAGCTCAGAGGTCAGCTCAAGGCTCTGGCCTGGATGTCCTGAGTCCCTCCACCTCATGGAAGCCCTGTGACCTGACCAACCACCAGGCTGCCCAGTCAGGCTATCAAAGCGTTTCGCATCGGCCCCAGAGTGAGTCTTCCGTGCATGGTGTTAGCTGGAGCACCGAAGTAGAACTACAGAACTGGTTGTAAACCTGTCTTGTGCCTGTTTGCTTAATCTGTGGCTGCTTAGTAGGATTTGAGCTTGTTTTCATCATGAGAGTCCTAATATGAGTTTGCCCAAAAGCAGCACCTAAGATAAGAATTCAAGTACAAAACATTTATTGGGGGTGGAGAAGGTATGGGGATCATGGGTAGGAGTGTGGGATACACAGAAAGGCAACCAAAAAAAGGTATATTATCAAGCCAGCTACCACTGTGGGCTCCTGAAGCTTAATCCCACAGGGAAACACTGAGAACTTATGCAAAACTGACACCTCAGAAGCATCCCAACCCAAAATGCAAGGGAACTGGTGCATTTATGCACTGATTCCCAAGAATGAGTTGAGGGCTGCTCCTGTGGCCTTGAATGGACTAGGCTTGCTGGGCTCTGGGGAAAAGCCCTCAGGCACAAGAATGCAGAGACTGACAGCAGGAGCTTGACAGAGCACACTGAACTGTGCCTAATTCTGAGGGCTGTCGGCAAGGCCCTGACAACGTCTGTGTGTGACATCCCACCTGCCTGAACCATCATGATGAAGACCCATACACACCAAATACAATACATATCCTAGGTGACCAGCACATACCTAACAAACCTGCTAAATGTTTTTTTTCTTAGCTGAAAAAGGGCTTAGGCCAGTTATAAACACCCTCCCTAAGGACTCTGCACTTGCTGTTCCTTCTGCCTGGAACGTTTGCAGGCCCTTCTTTAAGGGACACTATTTTACAAACTTGATAACTCCAAGAAGCTTCTTGCCCTCTCCCTTCCCCTAAAGGCTTCTCTTTCTCTGGCAAACTTAACTCTCTGGAAGTTCCTCCAATGCAAAAGCACCCCCAAGGCAAGCCCCAAGCCTTAACAGCCAAACTACCCCTGCAGAAGGAGAGTTTTCAAAAGACTTTCTAAGAGAGGAAAAACTTTGCTCTTTTACCACAGTTTCTACCTCCAATAGGGGACAGGGAACAGGGTACGTTATTAATCTTTGAAGCTTGTCAAATGCCCATCCGAATAGAGTGGAGTCAGAAAAACAAGTGTGCAATGTCTCTCATGCATGCATTGCTGCCATTAAGCACTGTATCGGTTATCTACGGCCACAATCATGCTGTGTAACAAACCTCATAGCTGCAGTGACAGTTAATAGTATGTTTATTACTTGTGTCTGAGGTCAGTTGGGGGTCAGCTGGCTATTGGCTGAGGCAGCTGGGGCTCTGTACTCCATATGGCTCTCATTTTTCCAACAGGCTTACCCAGGCAATTCTCATGGCAATGGCAAAGGAACAAGAGTGAGTGAGCCCCATCTCATGAGTGCTTTTCAAACCTGTGTTTGTGTTGTATTCACTAACATCCTATTGGCCCAGAGCAGCAGTTTGCTGGAGCTGGCTCCTCCAGTATGCAAAAGCCTATTGTTAAATATTCAGAAACTGTGTGAGTCAGATATTATATCGTTGGTAGATTGAGGTTTAAAAAAAAATCAGCACACACTACAAATCACAACCTGTTTTTTCCCCCAAAGAGCTGGTACACTATTGACCCAAAGCAAGCCATATGGCTGAGGTCAGAGTGAAGGGGTTAGCCAGAATGACCCACCCAGAGGGGAAGGGCTCTATATAGTTACACAGAAAAGTGAGTGGGTCGGGGAGTAGGGAAGAACTGGGGCCCGCTTTTGGAATTCATCGCGGGTACTCAACAATGCCAGAACAGCTGAGCTCTTTTCCAGGCTCCATGAAGTGTGGGATCAGTCGAGTCACTTTTTATTGTTATTTATTTATTTTTTTATTAGTCAGGTCACTTGAAGTCTCATGCTGATTCCTCATTTTGGCAAACCTCCCTCTTCTCATAAAGCTTCATGTGGTCTTGGATGTTAAAAGAACATTTTAAGTCTTTCCAAGGACTCTAGCTAATAAAAAGCAGGAACCTGTTTCTTAGTACCCGTGAGCTCCAAGGGCTCTAGGGTTGGGATCGCAACCATTGAAGAGATGGAAAAATATCTGGGAAACTGAGAGGGGAGTTCCACCCAAAATCAAACACATAAAAGCTGGGAGCAGGTCTCCCAAGTTCAAGTCCCTGGCTGCATCCCTCAGACAAGCAGGCTTTTGAGCAGGCTCAAGGGGGTGAGTGCAGGGAAGGAAGGAAAATTCAGGTAAATTTCTTCATCACTGTGCCTAAAGCCTGCCTTCCTCATTTGTCAGGTAAAACTTACTTGCAATTTGTCAGGTAAAGTATTAATCTGCCTCTCTAATAACTTAATATAGTCTATTGCATATTGAAGAGGAGGCTGGGGTTTTTTATTATTATTTTAGAGACAGAGAGAAGAAGGGAGAAGGAAGAAGGGAGGCAGAAAGGAAGGGAGGGAGGGAGAGAGAGATACATCCACCTATTGATGCATTCATTGGTTGCTTCTTGTACGTGCCCTGACCAGGGATCAAGCCCACAACCTTGGTATATCAGGATGACGCTCTAACCAACTGAGCTACTCGGTCAGGGCCAGGGAGCTGTTTTAAAACTATCCTACTCTAGGCTACCCTGGGTTAATCAGCTGAAAGAAGGTGGTGTGTTAGCAATTGACACAGGAAGTGTCATAGCCCAGTGCAGTGCCTCACAATGCAAAAAGGGCTTTAAAACAGTGTCTTAGTCAGTTCACGCTGCTATAACAAAAACCCATAGCCTGGATGACTTAAACAACAGAAATTAATTTCTGGGTCTCACAGTTCTAGGGACTGGAAGTCTGAGATGAGGGTACCAGCATGGTTGGGCTCTGATGAGAACCTTCTTCCTGTTTTGCAAGGGAGAGAGGGAGGGAGGTGGAGAGGGAGAGGGAGAGGGAGAGAGAGAGAGACAGCTCTCTTGTGGCTCTTCATAGAAGGGCACTAATCTCATCTTGAAGATCTGGGGACTCCGCCCTTATGACCTAATTACCTCCTAAAGGACCCACCTCCAAATATCATCACATTGGGATTAGAGTTTCAACATACCAATTTGGGGAAAAACAAATATTCACGCCATAGGAATGCCAGATCCTCCTCCTGGTGACTCACACCACACATTTGCATGTGGAAGCCACTGAGAAGTCTGGCAGTGAGGGAAACTGTTTCTCCTTGCTTAGCCCAGCGTTTCTCCTTATTCGATCACAGAACCTTGGAATATCACCATCATATGGGACATCAGTGATCTGGAGGACATGGTTTGAGGTTGTTCTGGCTTGGTGTGATGCTGGAGGAGGGGGTTTGAGGCACCCAGAGGACCACTGAAGAGCAAACAGTACAACAAAGAGAATGTTACTGGGAAATATTTCATAGCATCCAACCAGTTTCCTTGCCTCCAGTCAGGACAGGCTAGCAGAAAAATCCCCAAGTCTTGGGAGCTTTAAACAACACAGGTTAATTTTTCAATCACACTCATGTCCTTTATGAGTCAAGAGGGGAGATCTGCTCATCATGATCCCTCAGAGACCCAGGCTAACCGGGCAGCCCTGTCCAAACGGTCTCATCATCAAGTGGAAAAGAGTGCCTGGTAAAGCCCATGCTGGCCCTTAAGACACCACCTCCTCCACCCACTGGAGGGCCATCAGTCCAAGCAGCCACATGGCCACATCCAACCAACCTCAAGTGGACAGGGAAGTGAAGTGCAATCCTGCTATACTAGTTTCCTAAGGCTGCTCTCGCCAATTACTACAAACTTGGTAGAGCAAACAACAGAAATTTATTCACCTATGGCTTTGGAGGCCAGAGGTCCAAAATCAGTACCACTAGGCTAAAACCAAGGTGTCGGTAGAGCCCCACTCCCTTTGGAGACTCCTCGCCTCTTTCCCACTCTTGGGGACTGCCAGCATTCCTTGGCTTGTGCCCCTCGCTCCAGTCTCCAAGGACAGCATCTTCAAATCTCTCCTCTGTCTCCACACAGTCTCCTCTCTGTCTGCATCAACTCTCCCTCTGCTCTTCTCTTGTGATCATACACGTGACTGCCTTTAGGCCCACGCAGATAATCCAGGATAATCCTCTCAAGTCAAGACCCTTCATTTAATCACATCTGCAAAGACCCTTTTCCAAATAAGGTAACATTTACAGGTTGCAGGGATTAGCACCTGGTACCTTTGGGGACCATTATTCAGCCCAAGGAAAGAGAACTGAAATATTGTACTTATTGACAGCCCTAATGACTATTGTACCCTCTGAGTCCCCCTCCTCCAGACTTCTCAACTAAGTACCCAGGTTCGGAGCTTTGCCTGTTTACAGCTAAGCATTCAGCCAACTGTGAACGGAGCCAGAAATGCACATCCAGAGACAGCCTCAAAGACCCACTCATACAGCATTCTACTTTTACACTTCAATAAACTGAGTGCAGAAAATATCGTGTACCCAGGGTCACACATTGAGCTCCAGGTGAAAATAGTACAGGGAGCACCAGAAATGTAAAGAGCCGCGGACGCTCCACCACACCCCATCAGCTGCCTGGTGGGTAACCTAACTTTTACCCTCTGACATTTACCTTCCATAGTCACATTGTCCTCAACCCGTGTCATCTGTCGCTTAATCACTTGCTTAGAAATGGCCACCATCTGACATTTTACATACATTTTATATTAATTGACTTGTTCATTGTTCGTTTTTCTCCACTGGAATGTAAACTACACATCAGAAAAGTCTGTGTTTTGCTCCCTGCTGTGTTTCCAGTGCCCATACCAGTGCCTGGCACAAACTGGCATTCAGCATTTGTTAAATGAATGAGTGAGTGAGTCTGGAGAACTGACTTCCCACTAGTGTACGTGAAAATTCTGCCATCAAGTTAATTTTCTGAAAGCCTGATACTATCTTCTAAAGTATTGCGCGAGGATTATGATTTCGGTTTATTGCAAGTATGGTTGCAAAGGTCAACTTTTATATTTGTTCCATGATGTTTTATATCTTGTCCTATTTTTCTAAATAAATGGCCAAATTATAACAATAACATATATGTAAATGTAATTATCAATACATCTCATACAGCAAAAACACTTTTGCTACAAATGGACAAAAATCCAGAAAAACCTTACATAAATGCTATTTTTTTTTACCAGCCTAAGTTTTGTGGGTTTTTTCCTTTCAACTCATCCCTAAACACTGTTTTAGATATTTACAATCAAGTAAAAGCTATCCCCTTTAGTGTTCCTGCTTTATCTTCATGTGAAGTATTGCAGTAATCCTAACACATACATTATCATGTAATCTTCTGTGATGCCATGTTCCGTTTTATGACCTAGGAGCAGAATAGTATCTGCGTATTACGTCACTTTTCTTTATAACACAAAGGTCTCTGGAGATCAGCAAAAACAAAATTATAAGCATATGGGGAAGGTAAACACATTTTTTTTAAACCAAGAAAACCTGTGTCTCCCCGATCTTAGGGATGCCTAGAAAAACACCAGAACTTTAGGTGAAAACAGCAAACAAACTCCCTATAAGTTGGAGGCATAACTATAGTGATACGAGAATTTCATAAATCCAAAGGTCTTTAAAATATTAACTAAACCATACGTGCAGGAATTTCTAGGCAGGTGGACCTGAAGTCTTTACAGCAACGAATCTTCCATCCTCAACTCAAATTCCTTTCACGTGTCCGGCCCACTCCCGCCATTTCTAACCCTTCTGTAACTCCCACACATCCCACCCGTCTTTCCCTCTAAACCTTCAAATATGCCACTGCTTTCCCTGGACACTCTCCCCCGACAAGCCCCCGTCTGCCTCCAGAATCGAGGGACTGAATTCGCAGTTCCTCAGCTGTAACAGCAGCACAATAACGTCCCCACTCATGTACAGTTCGTGGAGAAATGAAATGAGTTCATGCACATCGACGCTTAGTGCAGTGTTTGGCACGTGGTGAACACTGAACAGCATCTGTTATTATTTTTACTCTTGGTACTCTCTGTAAGATCATTTCACTTGGATGAATATGCTGGAGTGACTCCTTGGAGCACTTGCCAGGCCAGTGGGGCGATATTTGGGGGCGTGCAGCTCATTTGGAGGATTGAAATGTCCAGAATAAACACTTGTGTAGGGTTGGTCCTGTAGCTAAGGCTAACTTAGCCAAGTTATTCCAAAATGGAGTATAATATGGAACAGAAAAGCATGGGGTGAAAGGCATTTAACAGGGCCTACTACAGCTCCAGGCCTACCACAGCTCTAGGGGCTCCTCTTTCTGCCTCAGCAAGAACACCCACTCATTCAGTAGGCATCTGTTGAATATTTATCATGTGCCTGGTCCTATCTATGGTCTAGACCTTGGAGAAACAACATTGAACCAAGCAGATAAAAATTTCTGCCTACATCCTAAAGGGACTAGACAGACGATAAGAAAATGATTAAGTAAATATTTATTAGATTTTACTAAGTGTGATGGAGAAAAATAAATCAGGGTAAGTAGGGGGAGCAGTGTCAGTGATCTGGCTGAGGAGCAATCTGAAGTAGGTTTGTCTGGGTAGGCCTAGGTGTACAGGTGATATTGGAGCAAATACCTGAAGGAAGAAGAGACGTGTTGGTGCCTGGAGACAGAGTGCACCAAGCAGAGGGAGCAACCAGTGCAAAGGCCCTGAGCTGAAAGAACGCCTCCATGTCCAAAGGACAAAGAGGAAGTCAGGGTAGCTCCAGCACAGTGAACCGGAGGCAGAGATATAAGGGGCAGATTATGAAGACCTTGCAAACTGTGTAGGACAGTTGGCTTTTATCCTGTGAGAGATGGAAAACCAGTTCAAGACTCTGAGCAGAGGAGAGGCAAGACGTGAATTTGGTTTTTTAAATCTGTTTTTATATTATTTACTGATGATAGAGAGAGAGAGAGAGAAGTTAATGTGTTGTTCCACTTATTTATGCATTCACTGGTTGATTCCTGTATGTGCCCTGATTGGGGATTGAACCCTCAACCTTGGCATTGTAGGATGATGCTATAACCAACTGAACTACCCAGCCAGGGCTGAATTATGTTTCTAGAGGATCCAAGCATGGTATGGAATGAGCCGAGTAAAGTCCAGCTCTCACAGCAACCCAGAACTTTACAAACGGGCAGCCAACCTGCTGTGGACGGAACTGTGTCCGTGATGCACTAATTTGTGCTTCAGGGATTCAGATGTTTAAACTCAGAGAGCGCTGAGTTGCCTGACCACACCAGTCCCGGGAGGCATGGGGGTCTGCTCCTGGAACATGGGGACTGTTGCAACAGTAACAAAGGCTCTTTTAGAGACACAGCGATGGAGAAGGCATCAAATGCTCTGAGAGTAACCAGAAGTAAAGTTAGGTGGGAGGTTTTATGATGGTTAATTTTAAGCTGTCAACTTGACCAGACACGGGGTGTCCTGATTAAACACGATTTCTGGGTGTGTCTGTGATGGCGCCTCCAGTCACCAGCGGCATTCCAGTCAGTGGACTGAGTAGACTGCCCTCCCCGGTATGGGTGAGCATCAACCAGTCCACTGAATAGAACAAAAAGAAGAGAAAAAAAGGAATTTGCTCTTTTTTCTGCCTCCCTGGTAAGCTGGGACATGTCATCACATCTTCCCCTGTCCTTAAGCTGAGATATACCACTGGCTCTCCTGCATCTCCAGCTTGCAGACCGCAGACCAGGGGACTTCTCAGGAGTCACCCCAGCCGATTCCTCATAAGAAATATATACATACTATACACAAATTTAACATACATTAATTATACATTAATTTATATGTAACACAGATTAACATATATGCAACTAACACATATTAATTGTGTGTGTGTCTCCTATTGGTTGTTTAGAGAACCCCAACTATAACAGATATCTACAGGAAGTTGCCTCACCCTAACTTTGTAATTAAACCACTGTTACATATCCTATGAACCAAGTGTCAATATGTATCATGAACATTTTATATATATATGTATACATTTATATGGACATATACATAGATATGTATTTATTTATATGTACACATGTAAATAATAGACCGAAATTAGGACAGAGAGATATCCCCAAACTGGGCAAGGGCCACGGTCAGGAAGGACAGAGAAAGAAAGGGCTGCGGAAGCTAAGGTTGGCCTCTACAGGATGGCTGGCCCACAGCCTACAAATTTCATTAAAACGACCATTTCGAGTGTGAATGTAGAGAAGTGGAAAGCACCCAGGCCTTGTATTTTATTTTTTTAACTTTATTTTTAATGTTGACACTATTACAGATGTCCCCATTCCCCCCGCCCTTTGCCTACCTCCACCCAGCCCCTACCTCCCTTTTCTCTCTGGCTGTACATTTTAAAGCAATTTAAGAACTCATTAGCTGTGTGACTTCAAACAAGTTACTTAGCCTGTCTGAGCCTCATATTCCTCATGTGTAAATGATGCCAACAGCCCAGGCACCGTGTGATGACAACATGAGTTGCTGTAGCTAGAGCACTAGGGGAGGTTCTGGCACACAATAGGTATTCAAGTGCCCGGCACCAGGTGCGTGCTGTGTAACTGTGGGCTATTGTGGTTACGTGGTATCAGTGTTATTCTGTTCTGTGTGGTGCAACAGGACACACTGCCTATTCAAGGAAAAAGTTAAGAATTCTTTTGTCCCCTCCCCCGTAGCAAACCTCGGGTTTATCTGGAGAGAAAAGATTCAGGTCAGTGATCTGCATGAGGGCTAAAAAAATGCTGAATTAGCAACTACTGATTTTGTCAACTTGGGGCCTAAGTGCCATATAATGATTTTCCCATGTAGAGCCCGAAAGGATCCTGGAGATCATGAAGCCCAACACATGTAATAAGAAAGAAATGGAGTCTGAATTTTAAATGGCACTTGGGGCATGTTGGATTCTAACTAGTTACAGAGTCTGGATTAGCGCCTATGTCTGGAGGAAGGTATCGTAACAGTGCTAAGCACTTTACAAAGCACTTAACTCTAACATTTCTCCTCGCCCCGTCCTCCAGAGCAGGACTTCTCAGCCTTTGGCAGTACTGGCACTTGGTGCCAGGCAATTCCTTGTTGTGGGGTCCTGTACATTGAAGGGTGTTTAGTAGCATCCCTGGCCTCTACCCACTACATGCCAGCAGCAGCCTCTCTAAACATCTGTGACAACCAAAAATATCTCCAGATATTGCTAAATGCCCCCTGGGGGACAAAACTGACCCCGCAGCTGAGAACCATGCTCTCAAGGAGAGCGTGACCGCACAAGGCTAAGTTCAGAGAGGTTAAGCAACTCACCCAAGGACATGCGAACTGGTAACTGGAGGAGTTGGGGGCCTGGGGTGGGGAGTGAGACAAAAACAAGCAAACAAAAAGAAAACATATAAATGGCATGTTAATCTGGTGACTTTTCCATGTTCCCTTCTATTGAGTGGATGTGAGTTTCATTCTTTCTTATCCCCTCCATTGGAAGAGAAAAATAAATATGAACAAGAACTTGAAAAGTCTCTTGGGGCCAACTGTGCGTGAAATATCAGTATTTTTCATCACAGCATACAGAAAGCATGAATTTACTGTAATTATTTTTAAATGAGATCATTCTAAGGTACATAACCCACAGGGTATTTTGTGTATACACTTGAGTTACTCTGGCCCCTGGTACACGTTGATGTCAAATTCTCCCAGTGCACAGTTGTCACCCAGGTCAGTGACAGATGATTCAGTTGCAGCACTGGAGATAGAACAATTCTTTCTCACACAAATAGCCCATAATTTCCCTGAGACGTGGCTATAAACGTTTGGCTCAACTGTTCAATTAAAGTAGTTAGCAACTACTTTAACAACCAGTAGATTAAGGAACTAGTCATGATTTTATGAGCCTGGATAAAAATGTGAAGGCTGAGAGAAAGTAGAAATAAGAGACTTGACTTTGTCAAGGTGAATGATGTTATCTTGAGTAAAAAGCTAACATGGTCTGCCCACTGGAGGTGGGAAAGGTGTTGGGTTACTGGCGGAGTGGCCTTGGACGTGACCCATAGGGCAGAGACATTTTCCTCTGGGCTTCCTCCACAAGAAGGCACTGCCCCATGGGTCCCAGCCATGCATTGTAGGGAAACCTTCCCTATCTTGTTCTCTCTGGTCTATTCCCAGGTACAGTGATTTCTGAAAAAGCACAAAAGACAAGCAATAAGCAAAAAAGCAAACCTGCACACACCTAACTGATCTTCTGTTTGGCAAAAGCCCAGAAGTAAAATAAAATTTAAAATAGCAAAAGTAAGCAAACTTTGATGAAAGCAGACCCAAAAAGAAGGATAAATGAAATAAACCTGTTTACCTTAACCTTGTGGGGAAGAAAGGCCCATTTGCATGTGAGGACTGGGAAGGGTGGGAATGATTTTATGATTTAACCAAACTGAAAAAGTTAAGCTTGATCCTTTGGCACAGCCACAACTGAGATAGTTTTCAGCAGTGTGTCCCTCCGCAATGTACCATATTTCTCTGGGCCTCAGTTTTACCACCTGTGCTTTGGGGATCAAAGGGCTACTGTAAAGGTTAGATGAGATCTTGTAAATTGCTCAGCATACAGCCTGACACCGAGAAATCACTGTTAGCCTCCTTCACTCCTTCTGCTTCCAAATCCATACTGGAACTAAGAAGAGCATGAGGGATGTGGGTTGTGCTTTCACTTTTAATCTACAAGTTTTCCTTTATTTTCTTTTAAGGACACCATGAGTTTAGCCCTGGAATCAGGCCCTGAGAGAGGTCAAATCTCCCACTGAGACCCCAACTGCTGCTGCACTGCAGTCCCCTGAGTATTGCAGCTACTGGTCCCTCTCCGTCTGCTTCTGGTGACTTCCATTGGCCAAACGCACCTGGAAGCCAGAGGCATGACATCACAGGCAGTGCAGTGCAGTGCATAGGGGCCGGCCTCCAAGACACACAGCCTGGCGGAAAGCAGAGAGAAAGGATAAAGGTGATGTGGTGTCAGTTGCCAGTGGAAATTAACCAGGATGGGTCTTCTCCAAGACAGGGATACAAACACCCTAGCTCTGGAACTTGGGGGTGGGGAGCCTTCTGTGAGGGATTCTCAGACACTGCAGTGTCTGCAGGGGACACAGCTAGAACAGTGGCCAAAATGAGGTGACTTCAGGAAGAATGTTAGAAGTTGGAAAAAGGAACCAGGAAAAGTTCAGGAAAGGAGTTATCACTAAAAGAAAAGCCACACAAAGCGAGGAGCCCTTCCCAGAAAAAATCTACCCCCAAGGGTGAGGTGGAGAAGCCTCACCCAGGAGATTAAGGTGCCTTACAGACAAATGCGGCCGGGAAGCAGGCTGTGAGAAATAATGCTGTGCAATATAAGCCTCACACTCAGGGACTGTAATGACTTATAGACAAGTGTAGCAACGAGAAGGGTGGTGCTACAGCTTCAAGTGCAAGGAGAAGAGCAACAGGCAGCAGGGAACCCAGGGATAAGAGCTGGACACACATGTGGTAAGAGGCTCCAGCTTTGCTTAGAAAAGGGATTGGTCCTGAGAGAAGGAAGACAGGAATTGCAGCTGCTGGTAACTTAGTACTTTTGTGAGCTGGGCAAAGATGGCTGCTTCATCTAGTGGCATCTCGTTTAATTTCACCTTTATATTACTGAGGTAGCTATTTTTATCCTTGTTTACAGATAAAGGAAAAGAAGTAGGGGAGCTTAGTGGTTGAAAGCATAGGTACTGACGGCACATTCCCTGGGTTCCAATTTTTGCTGTGTGACTTTAGACAAGTTACCTAACCCCTCTGTGCCTAAGTTTCCTATTCTATTAAATGAAGTTAATAACATCAACATCATAGCAAACTTTTAAATACTTAAAAATACTTGTCAGTTAATACTTGCAAGGTATCAATATCTCATTAATGTCTGATGTCTGACACATAGTAGGCATTTAGTAAACACTAGCTGTGAACATTGTGTATTGCCTAAGTGCACTCTGCTAATAAATAGAGGAGCTTGGATGTGATTGCAGATTTGTCTGACTCCAAGACTCATACATATTATTACCACTCTGCCACACTGACATCTTGTCCCAAATGCACAGAGGTCCCAAGGAACAGAGGCCTCTGGGCACTGTAACCTCATGCATTCTACTTCAGATCTTCTAGCTCTTCTAGCTCCAAGTCCACGTTCCCTAAGGAACCTTGAGATTATTCACTCTGGTCCCCAGGACCTGCAGTTATGATGAGGAAGGAGCTAACTATCCCCACAAGCTGGGAAAGTTCAAGGTCACAGAAGAAAAAGTGCCAAGTGCAGGACCTGGCTCAGAGCTGGTGCTCTGCCAGTGCCTGTTGGGTCTGTATCTGCACACTCTGACTGTCTGCACACAGGTGTGTTGTGTGGGACGAAGTCTCAGAAACTCTGTCCTCTAGCAAAAGTGCCAACAGTGTGGGGGGCACTCCCTCCTGTCCTCGCAGAGCCCGTTTGTCTCCTGGCTTCTCTGTCCAAGGACATGAGTTACCCTTACGCTGGCCTCTGTGGCACCATGAGGACCTGCACCCCTTAAACTGAGTAACTCCTGGGTTCCAGGCATGTTCTCTGCCTTCGCCCAAACCTGGATCATGAGCCTCAAGTCTGTGTTTTTACCATAAACCAAACTACAAGACTCAAAGTGCCCTGGTTTACAGAGCTGTACAACGAAGGTCTCTGAAAATCTCTCATAGTCCCTACAGCATGTGCTATAAACTGAATGTTTGGGTCCCCCCAAACTCACATGTGGAAGCCCCCAATCCTCAACGTGATGGCATTTTAAGGTGGTCATTTGGGAGTTAACTAAGTCATGACGGTGATGTCAGGAATGGGATTGTTATGTTCACTCGCTCTCTCACTCTCGCTCTCTCTGTCATGTGAGAATACAATGACAAAACAGTCACCTGCAAACCTAGAAGAGAGCTCTCACTACACACTGGATCTGCTGGTGCCTTGATCCTGCACTTCCCAGACTCTAGAACGGTGAGAGATAAATTTAAGTTATTTAATCCACCCACACTATATTATTTCATTATGTTCTAAAATATTTTCTGGAAAAGAGTCCAATAAATTATGACTCAAGAACATTTCCAGCCCTCAGAATCAGTGATTCTTTGCCATTAATAGAATCCCTAACCGCCAATAAATTTAAAGTGATTAAAAAGTTAAGAAAACAATGTGTGGTTAGAAGGGAGCATATAGTACTTGTTACTTAATGGTGATATCCAGAACATGGGAATGGCTATAAAAGAGAGAGCTCTCCCACCAGGTTGATTCCATAATCGTAGCAGAGAGACTGTGGTCAACAGAAGAAGCTGAGTGCAGCCCAGAGAGGATGCAAACGAGGACAGGAGAGTGACTGGAGAGAGACAGCTGCAGAGCCTTTCTTGCAAAGGCCACCAGGGTTAACAAGTAAGGAAAAGTGACAGTGTATTGCAGAGCCAGCTAGAGGACATCAAAGCCCTCTTTGTAAATCATCTGCTGAAGGCTCCCCTTGGAACTGGTTCAAAAGCAGAAACTCAGGAGTACTGGCCTTCAAACGAACGAAAGAGGGCCATACCCTTGCCTCTGGGGGCAGGAACCAAAGAGAGCACCCAAAGGGCATCAGCAGAATCTGGGACAGGAAAAACGCAGGCAAAGCTAGGAAAGTGGCCATTGCTTTAACCGTCTTAGAACAGAGGAGCTATAATTTAATGCCACAACTCACTGTATCATTTACGTTCATCCCTTTAAACGCACATTCTATATTGTTCTCACAGTGGAGATTCTGATATCCTTCATAAAGCTTTTTATATAATGATAAGAAAGCCTCTCAAATTTATGAGCGTTCCCTATGAGCCAGATACTGCAACAAGTGTTTCACAGCATGACCTCATTTAAATAATCCTCAGCAGGACCCTAGGGGGTGGGGTCCAATCGTTATTCCTATTTCATGGAGAAGGGAAGGGGAACTCAGCTTAAAGATCTTTTGTAGGATGCAGTTAAAAGGAGGCAAAACCAGGATTTGAACCCAGAGACAGTAAAACCAACCACAAGAGCCAAGACTTTTGGGTAATCTGAGGATCTTGTTAAAATCGTGGGCCCTCAGGCTACAGCTCCAGAATTTCAGGTTCAGTGGGACTGCGCGGTGAAGTCCAAGATCTGGAAGCACACTTTGCTCGATGCTTCACTGTACCATCATGCCTCTTTTGCTAATCTTCAAAAAGCCCCATGTTAAAGATGTTGCTGCAGGCCCTATGCATGGACACCTGGACTGGGCAGACCGAGCTTTTACAGGCAAGGTCTGGAATCCCAGGATGGGCCAAAGCAGATCAGTAGCTGCTGTTTCTTGGAGGCTGTTCTCTCCTACTGACTTGTGTTCGCTTGAGTTGCTCCACATGAATGCTGTTATTTCCCCTTTTATTTCCAAAGAGAAGGCAGCAGAAGAGCATTACAGAAGAGGTATCTCCTAAAACCACAAGCAGGATCAAGAAAACATATAATCTTGCTCCAACTTGCTTGTTCTTGTTCACTGAGAGGAACCCAAGCACTGAGAGTTTCAGCTTGAAGACTTCAAGAGTCTCCATGACACCATCATCTTTTATTTTTCTTTTAGTAAGATTTCTTTTATTGAAAGTCTAATGCATGGTAGGAGGTAAGATCATTTTTAAGTCTGGACTTGAAACTTGATCAATATGGCCTGCTTAAGAAATAACTTACATGTCACATGGGGGCTATTTTATATTGTTTGGGGTTTGGTTGTTCTGTTTTGGCTAGTGAAGCTATCGAAAGATTAGTTATCTACTTTTTCCTGATAGACTGGTATTTCTTTGTAAGTTTCTCATACCAACGTTGCCACTGGCAGAAGCCAGGAAACAGAGGAGGGAGGCGGAGCCGCTTCGAGCACCTCATCTTCAGGCCCATCTACAACTTGACTCAGTGCAGAGAAGTCACGGTCAGGCTTAGGAAGGGTTTGGAAAAGAAGAAATTGGGAGTAAAAGGCTAAAAAGTCACAAAAACCAAATAAATATCTCATCATGAATGGTCATGAAGAGTAGCAACAAGGAAGGAGATTTGCAAAACTGCATGTCAAAAGTAAGCGTTCTTTCCTTGAGAAAATCTATTTAAGTAACTGATCTCTCCCAGTGGTGAGGATAACATTTTTGGTTTTAATAAAGGAAATACAAGAGTAATGGGGAGTGAAGGGAGATGGTGAAAGAAACCCAGACTATTAAAAACTTACCAGCATATTTACAAGCTCTGGGGCCCAACAATATAAAAATAAAAATTACAGATTCTCTATGAACATGTAGAAAATGCAATAAGAGGAGACACAATCTGAGAGGAAATTGATGTTGAGTGAGTAGCTCAAAGAAGCTGGTGGTCAGGTGAGAAGGGACGGGAGGGAAAAGGCTGAGAAAATGGAAGAAAAGTGAAGTGAGAAAAAAATTAAGCAAGAACAATATCTCGGGTACTCAAACTAGAGAGGTTTAGAGAGGAGAGGAGCAAACCGCCCGAGGAGGCACGAGATTGCTATAAAATTCAGAGTCTGTTTGATTTTTGTCTTGACTGAAAGAGACCACAGGAGATGTTAGCCAGAGTAGAACCTTCGAAGGGGAACTGGGGACAGAAACTGGTCGCATTGCTGGATCTGAGGGGACACAGTAGGTGTGAATGCCCTATTCGGCGTTTAAAGAGACATGTAAGGAGGATTAAGGTTGGAGAGAAGTGTAGTTAAGTGAGCATTGTCAAAGAGAGAAAAATACAGACAAGCTTGAATCTAGAAACAAGCGAGTCCTGAGAAGGTGCAAAGTAAAAGGGGGAAAGACCAAGAGAGGAAGAGAGGAAATGAGAATGAAGAGAATTTACATGAAAAAGAAAGAAAAAGTAGCCTGGTGGTTTTGACCAAAACTTGAAAAATCTATTAAAAGAGCAGAATTTACTGTCTGGGAGTGTATACACACTATCCTACACTCAAATACTATCCGCTGCAGAAAGCAGAAACCCACTCCCTGATTTTCTCTCTTCAGCTCCATCAGCCATTGCGGCTCCCTGATCTGTGTGTGTGTGTGGGGGGGGGGGGGGGCCCACTCCCCAGAGCCCTAGCCTTTGCTTTTGGAATGGCTTGCAGTATTCTTTGTCACATAGGCAGTTTTAAAAGCTCTTGCAGCAGGTAAAACTATTTAGGTATTTGATATAATCGTAAACATGAAAATCATAAGATAGCTTGACAGCTCCTTTTTATTTTTAAATAAGAAATAGGCATCTCTGGTAACTCAGTAAAATAATACCAAAATAATCCCATATTATGCTTTCAGTTCTACTTTTTGTATAGCATCTACATTTTTTAAAAATCCAGAATCTGAAATCAAGTTATAAATTGCTCTGCACAGTCTATATGTCCAACACAGCTAACATCTGAGAGTAAAGAGACAGATTTTTGTAAGATGTTGGACTTATTTCCCAAACTGCATCATATGCATTTGTACATGTCGACTAAAGAAGTATGACTTCATGTGATTCTTAGTGGTTTTGTGGTTTACTTTTTGACCCTTAGTCCTCTATGCTGCAGAACAGTTTAATAACATTTTGGCTAGCTGTTGAGAAAGGAGAAGGGTAGGTAAGTAAAACTTTTTATCACATAATTTCCCAGGCTGCCAGATTAAATTTCTCCACTTAAATGACATAACGGTTGCTTCCAAGTTTTGGCAATTATAAATAAAGATTCTATAAACATTCATGTGTAGGTTTTTGTGTGAAAATAAGTTTTTAGCTTCTTTGGGTAAATACCAAGGAATACAATTGCTGGATCAGATGGTATGAGTATTTTAGTTTTATAAGAAATCGCCAAACTGCCTTTCAAAGAGACTGTACCATTTTGCATCCCTACCAGCAGTGAATGAGAGTTCGTGTAGCACTGTATCCTTGCCAGCATTTGGTGCTGTCAGTGTTCTGGATTGTGGCCATTCTAATGGGTACACAGGCAATTTAGTTAATGAGGAAAAAGGAACATAATCCCCAAAAGATGGTTTTGCTGAATGAATAGTTCTTTTAAACAAATTAAGTAACAGTTAAATCCTTGCTTCCCAATATGCCAACAGATAAATTAGAATACCTTCACAGGTTTAATCAAGAGATGTAATAAGAGTTTGACTTACAGGCATTGAGCATCTAAACACGTGAGCGGTTATTTAGACCTTCCATTTGCTCATCTCCATACAACACGTTTGTTCAATCTCCATGGAAGTATTTTTAGATTTGGAGCCAGAGGACCCAGATCCAGTTCCATTTCACTTTGCCTCTTTCTCTTTCCTCCTGAATAAAATGAAAGGTCTGGTCTGATCTGGCCTAAGGGAGCCGTGTAAGTAATTTAAATGAGTGAAGCAAGCAGGTGGGGACTGTGAGAAACCAGGCAGCTCCTGCCTTGGCGGAAGAGGGGAGCTGTGTTCTCAACTGATGGATGCGGGACTGACTTTGCCAGATCTGCAGTTTTTCCGTGAGAAGCCACGAATCTAAACTTGAATGTAATATCTCCTAATTTTTATGTTAGAAACAAATCAGACTATTTCAAAAATACACTAAGTGGAGACTTCTGATCCAGATGAAGTAGCAAGGATCAGACTTGCCCTCCCACATGGAATTAACAAAAAACAGACAAAATATAAAAAACAATGGTGTTCAAGACACTGGACACCAGTCAAAGAGGGGTAGCAACCTCAGAGAAAGGACAAATAAGTGAGCCCACAACTGCTCAGCTTGAGAGTGTGCCACAGCAGTACATAGAAAAAGCGATCTTCCCAACAAGTGCTGCTGGAACAATTTGACACTACGTGAAAAAGTGAACTGCTGTCACACCTCAGACCATGTGAAAAATTAACTTAAAATGCGGATAGCCTTGTTAATGTAAACATGTAAAACAATGCAAAACCTAAGTTAAAACTGCAAGTGAACATGGGAGAAAACCTGTGTAATCACTGGCTCTTGGATGAATCACAAAATAATTGTGCTGAGTGAAAGAAGCCAGACAGAAGAGTATATACTGTATGGTTCTGTTCAGATACAATTCTAGAAAACACAAACAAATCTATACAGACAGAAAGCAGACCTGTGGTTGCCTAGAGGGTTGAGGACAGGAAGGAGGGATTGCAGAGGGCCCTGAGGAAACTTTTGGGAGTCATGAGTACGATAATTGTCCTGATCGCAATGCCAGTTTCATATGTATAAATCATTATCCAAAAATATCAAATTGTATACATTAAATATGTGCACTTTATTGGGTTTCAATTATACCTCAGTAAAATGTAACATGCCCACATATGCACACACTGAGCGGACAAAAAAAAAAACCCTATTGTAAAATCTGGTGTGCTAGCTAACAGGTTTCAATTTCTATTTTCAGTGGCTTCTGGTGTCACTTTCAGTGATCTGTGATTCTTTGAGATTTACCCAAGGCTGAAACTAAAATACAGTTTCCAAAGATAGTAGATGTAACTACAGAGAAACATTCTAGAAAACATTTGAAGTTGAAAACTTGAATATATTTAATGTGTATGACAGCATGAGTAATTACTGCATATTCACAATGTTTGTGTCATCATTCATAAAACACATGAAATAGATTGTTTATTTTCAACAGGTCTTTGTTTCTTTGTCATGTGGCAGAGCCTATCATTTTCTCAGTGCTCAAGGTGAGGAAAAGGTGAAAATCCATCTCATGCTACGTTCCAGGACAGTTAAATCACGGTGTCACAAGGAATGTTATAGAAGACAGTCTAAGAACGACTCCCTTTTCCAGCAATTCTGACTTAGGGGTGCTGCAGCATTTACAAATTATGTGAGCAGCATTCACATAAATCAGTGGGTTGGGGACTTGTTCATTCTATAGCCTCATGGATAGTTCTCAGAGCATCATGGAAAATGCTTTGATGTCCACATGAGTGCACCTATCCAAACAGAGTCACATCATAACACATAAACAGGTATACACAGAGAACCTGTATGCATATATAATCGTGATAGAATGTCTAATCTCAGCAGGAATACCTAATATATATCATACAAAGAGCACGTGCATGCATATTTCCCTATTTTTCTTATGTATCCGTGGATATATGGGTAGGTATCACTGCTCATAAACACTTTTTTTCAGGATTAAGCTGAAACTACTCAGAGAACTTAGACACAGAGGTGATGGTTGTCTGGTAACAAACTGGTCACTTTCCCCACCGGTGTCAGTTTTCTGTTGCCATCAAATAAGCCTGAAAGTGTTGGAGTCGATATAACCCAGTCCCACAGGGAAGAATACCAACATATTTTGTGCCAGACTGTTACATGAAAAGGAGCCTGAGGAATGTCACTTGGATTGCATCAAAACAATCCAGTACAGGAATCTATTGTTGGCTTACCCTCCTTTCAGCCAGCTTAATGTAGGCGGAGCCCCACAAAACCCCATCTGGAATGTTTTCCGTTTGTACAGGCAGGTACCATTGGTAAACTGCTTACTTTCCTGTCCTTTACATTGTGGTTTAGAAAAAGTGCTGGTGACATTAAGAATGTTAAGACATAGGACAATTTTCATAGCTCAAATTGCAAATAGAATAAATGTCTTCTGTACCGTGTTCATGGAAGTCCAGGCAAGTCCTTAATAGGGAAGGTAAATAACACTGCTTCACAGTTGTCCACATCGCCTCCTGCTTCCATCAATTAATACTGATTAACGAACACTTGAATTTTGTTTCTGAACAATCAAAGTAAAATCTGACCATTGAACAATTACTATCGCCATCTTTAGAACAGATAATTAGAGAAAAGGGTCGTTTTCTTGCTTAAGACACATGGACAAAAACTAGTCTACGGATACTGAGTATTCTAATCGAGCATTCTGCAAATGCACTGTGGGTAGAATTTCTCCTCTTAGTTCTTAAGGAAAATAATCATTTTAAAAATACATACAGAGCATGGCAAACATAGGTTTAAGTTGTGAGTACATGAAACAGAGAGTTTACTTTTGTATTATTATTTATTAATTATTGTATTATTTTTCAAATGAACAACTGTAAACCTACTTTGGCCCCACCCTGTAACTGATTTAAAATAAGAAGACATACAGATGACATACAGACATATAGACATATGAAGATGGTAAACATATGAAGAGATGTTCAACATCACTAATCATCAGAGAAACGCAAATTAAAACCACAGTGAGATACCATCTCACACCTGTCAGAATGGCTACCACCAATAAATCAACAAACAAGTGCTGGTGAGGATGTGGAGAAAGGGCAACTCTTTTGCACTATTGCTGGGAATGCAGACTGGCGCAGCCACAGTGGAAAACAGTATGGAGATACCTCAAAAAGTTAAAAATTGGGTCTACCTTTTGACCCAGTGATCTCACTTCTGAAAATATATCCAAAGGAACCTAAAACACTAATTGAAAAGAATATAAGCACACCTGTGTTCATTGCAGCATTATTTACAATCACCAAGATATGGAAGTAGCCCAAGTGTCCATCAGTGGATGAGTGGATAAAACAAATGTGGAACATTTACACAGAGGAATACTACTCAGCCATAAAAAAGAAGAAAATTTTATCCTTTGCAACAGTATGGATGGACCTGGAGAAAATTATGCTACGTGAAATAAGCCAGTCAGAGAAAGACAAGTACCATATGAGGTCACTCATATGTGGAATCTAATGAACAAACCAAACTAACAAGCAGAACACAAACAGACTCATAGATGGAGAGCAGATGACAGCTAGTGGGGGGAGTGGTTAGAGGGTGGAGGGACTGAGCAGAAAGTAAAAGGACTCATGGACATGGACCACAGTGTGGTGATTGCTGGGGGAGGGCAGTATAAGGAGACTAAATGGTAATGCAAAAAATACAATAAAGATTAAATTTTTAAAAAATACACATAGTATTGAATTAAATTCATAGAAAGTAACTAAAACACATGAAAACATGGCACAAATCCATAAAAAATAACTAAAATATATACATGAAAACCCCTCAGTGTTAAATGTAAGTCAATAGGCCTGGGAGTCCCAGAAAGACCCTAGAGTTGAGACTCTCTCTAGAAAAATAGAGATCTGACTTGAATAAACATTTCTGTTGCTAAGGTGGCAACAGAAACTTAATGAATGCTCTGATAAAGATTTTGCCTCTTGTCTCCTTATAAAATTATAAAAATAGGTAATGTTGATACACCATTTATTATGTGCCAGGTACTGCTCTAAACATTTTATGTATATGAGCTCATTCAATTATCCAAACAATGCTACGGAGGATGCCCTATTATTGTCCCCACTTTATAGATGAAGAATCTGAGGCAGACAGCAGTGAAGAAAGTTTCCTATCACACAGCTAATAAATGGCAGGCAGGATTTGACCTGGCTAGTCTGGTTCCAAAACTAAAATCCTTAACCACCACACTACTTGCCCTTTGAACCTACAGAGCACTGCATTACTCACCAGGACCTCTGTCCCCCACTAACTGGACACGCACAGCCTCAGGCTGTTTGCCTGTGGTCAGTTCGCTTCCAACCAACCAACTCCCTGCTCTGCTGCATTGCCAGGAAATTTTTCCACCTCAGCTCTGTCCATTTAGCCTCCTGAAAACAATCTTTAAGAATGAAAACAGTTTGAAATTATTTACATGTAAAGGTAAACAAGGCTATAAGGGCAGATGGAACAGGCTGTTTGAAAGAAAGAGGACTTCTGGGGGTGACAAGGGGCAGCTCCAGAGGCAAGAGAAGAAACTTGGAAGACCAAGGACACCACTCAACCAGTCCAGCCTGATTTGGGATTTTCAGGGACTGACTCCTGGAGAATTAGCACAGCTCTACCTGGTCTACTGATGGCTGCTCAGTCCTGCCCAGGAGGACCACAGAGCACCCACTGGAACCAGGCAATCAGAGGGGCAGAGCTGGTGCATGGCACTCTTCCACCCAGCCTGGAACAAGCTTAAAACAAGGCCACAGCCTCAGGAAAGATCTCATCTGGGAAGTCACATATCAACTTTGTTTTCTAGGGTACTGTTTGCTGGCAGTGTCAGAGAGATAGACCTGCTCCCTGCAGAAGAGGTCCAAAAAGTTGGGTTAATGTCTTTCCTTCCTTGATCGTTTCCTTGCCTGTGCCTGGATTGGAATTCTGAGTCTATGGCTGGAAAGACCACGGGAATGGATATAGCCTTCAGTTTCCCATCCCACCCTGACACCTATCACTGGTAAAAGTCAACTAACCCCTAAGGTTTGGTATGCTTACAGAAGCACTTTAATGTCCACAACAATGAACACTATAGTATGTGAGACAATGAACTTCACGTGCGCAGGTCTTTGAGTAGAATTTGCGTGACCAGGCTCTGCATTTTTGTTTTCAGTCAGACCTGTTGATGTCCACTCACGTAAAACTGAACACGTCAGCACACTCATTATAGAATATGTGTGTTCTGCTTAATTAAACGCCAGCCATTCTGTCATTAACATGCAATAGTCAGTTATACAATAACAAGTGAACTTTTTACATGTTTCATCATGATTTGTAGTTATTCAGATAGTTTCACCATTCATAATTTTGGGGTGCTTGTTTGGCTTTTTAATTTAGTGAAGAAATGTCAACATTGAATTTTTAAATATAACTACTGACTGGTCCAAGTTTGTAGATAGTTTAATTTTAAAAGAATATAAATTACAAAGTGAACTGCTTAAAACTTTAATATTGGAAGCTACCTGTTTTTATAAGCAAGGATTTTTCTCAGTGCTGTAAAACCAAAACACAAAAAGGTATGATTTCAAAATCTATAATGCTGATTTCTGACATTTATGCTCCTAAAAATGGCTTTGATGAATTTGCTGGGTGACTCCCCAATGAGTAAAAGTTAAAATCAGACTTTATAAAGTAAATTTATACTAATCGAATGCTCTGAACACTCACTCCCCTTGGGGATCTCACTCCCATGCCCATCAGCTCTGGAGCTGACTCCCTCCTCTAATGTCCCTTGGCCCTTCCCGGGTTTCTGCTGCTTAGGTTCAAACCATCTACCCTAAGACACTTGCAACCACCGTCTCTGCATGCACCTTTCTCATTAGATGTTTTGGGCTGTTTGGGGTCATTCACCTCTAGTTTGTGAGGTCACATCTTTCATGTCTGGGTGGAAAGCTGGAGAACAGCAGGTTAAGCCAGCCTCTGCACATAACAGAATGTAGCCTGACTTTTATGACTCCTGGAGTGCAGAGGGCCCAGGGTACAGCAGACACAGATGTGAAATGTTCCTAATTAAAAGAGCAGTTGTTAGAGCATTTATTAGGACGATGTTGGCTGACCCCAGAAGCACTTGCCATCCAAGGTGGTAGCCAAAGGCCTCTCTGGAGAGAGGTCACCCCTTCTCCTCCCATCAGCATCTGGCCCATTGTCTGTCTAAGCTGCCCTGGAAGTGCCGGCAGCTCATGACAGCAGTGGGAAGGAGCTGGGGTTGGATGGGGTTCCAGCACATGCCAAGAGCCAGGTGAGCTGGGGGGAGGTCAGCTGACCCTTCCCAAGCCAGAGACCGCCTCCTGTCCATAGTCTCTAGGGAGAAGTCACAAAGGTTATTTTGGTTCCTGAGTAAACAAAAATCTTCTGGAAAAGTATGCTTAGGAACGGAACAACCTAAATCAGAAATTCTCCAACAGGGCTATCCATGTTTCTTTATAACCAGGCAACTGCTGATTAATTGCATAATAGTTAGCTTTTAGTTGGGGCTGCCTTTCAGGCCTTATCCTGCCTGACCCAACAGCTGCTTAACTTGGCTCCAGACATTTATGACTTTATTTTGAACAAATCTCTAACATTTTCATTTGACTTTTCCCAACTCGACTATGCAACTCAAAATTTGTTTTAAATTTCACGGTCCTTTTTGAAAAAAATTCTCTCTCCCTTTTTCCTCTTCCCCTTCTTACAGCTGTAGCTTTGGAATTTGAGTTGGTTTTCTTTAGGCAGCACCAGATTTTGTGCTGCAAAAGAAAGGGCGTTTGCAGAAGGGAAGGGGGTAAAGTGGGAGGTGGGAAAGGTCATCTTACTAACTCTTTGGATCCCTTCAGAACAAGCTAAAACCTAATACTGTATAAATATTGAGGGGCACAGTAGAGTCAAAGTGTTCAATAAACGTTTACTGTGAATGGAGGCATTAGGGAAGGCTTAGGCCCCGCCTGAATTCCCATGAAATTTGTAAATATTTCTTTCATTTGTTCTCCATTTACAATTAGTTGCGGTCAAGCTGATCAAAGCCAAAGGAGGCCTGTTGCATGTGAACCCGCATCCCTCACAATGACATCCACGAAGCAGAATGAAATATGGAATATCGGGTTTCCACGGATGTATGAACTTGTAAAAAATCTGAAAGAATAGGAGGTTTTTCACACTGAGTAATGTGAAACATTTGGTGCAGATTGTAGGCCTCTGAAGAGGGAAAGGGAGATCCCAAATCCATCAGGCCATAAAATAGAAGCAGGCCCAAGTGAACACAGGGTCTTCCCCAGCCAGCATCCAGTGATTTAGCTGTTGCAGGCTCTCTGCCCTCCGGAGGTCCTGGCAAAGAAGCCCCTTGGGCAAGGGAGAGAGGAGGCGCCAGGGCTCCACCTGGGATGATGGCTTTTCAACAGTCCGCACTCAGCTCCATCCGGCCTCCTTTCCGGCTCCGCATTTCTGGATTGTTGAATTACTGCACCCTGATCCCAGCATAATACACACAGCTCTTTTAATTGATGCATTCACACAATTTCCAATCAAATAGTGTTAAAGTACTTAGATAAGTATTTAGGCAGGATCTTCTCATTTTTATACACAGTCTAAGTAAACAAATAAACCAAGGGAATCCAGCAGTATATGCACAACTACAAAGCCTCAAAGCCACATAAAAGTGGTCCCCTGACTTGCTCATGTGGTTTCTTCCTTTCTTCTTCTTCTTCCTTCTTCTTCCTTCTCCTTCTTCCCCTCTCCCTCCCTCTCTCTTTTGCAGACCACCTCCACCCATAAAATCTGTGTCACTGTTAGCTAAGGCGGGGCCCTTTTTTCTGGCATTCAGTGCTTCAGTTGTTTCCTGCGCTTCTTCTCAGCTGTCAGGCCACAGTGGGGTCTGAGGTATGGACACAGGGGGCCTTGCCATTTACCCCATTTCAGCTCCACAGGTGCCTAAGGCCATTAGGCAGTGGCTTATCCCCTATTAGAAAACTGAATGGCTACTACCACTAGCTTAATAAAAGACCTCATGGTCGTTCACAAACGTTCAGAAGAAAATAATCAAGGATTATTGTCAATGATTTCCAACCAGCAAAGGTAGGTGGGATTTACGGCATGTGCAGAATACCAACAATCCGCCCTTTCCCACTACTCACCCTCCATTCACCCAAGAGGGCCATAATTCCACTTACTCTCCTCCCCAGGTTTTTGAGGGGGACATACATTGTTCATCCTAAGATACATCCTAGTGCCAAAACACCAGGAAGAAAAGAAAGGCTGAGATCCACTGTATTTTACCAGGTTGACGAAAGGTTTGTGAAGATTAAGGCCTGGGCCTAGGCAGCAGTAGACAAATGAAGAAGAACAAGGTCTTTGTGAAAACGCCAGCTCCCCCATCAAATCACACCCCACAGTCCACCCCCATCTACTCAAAACAACCAGAGGACGGAAGACCCAGTAGCCCGTACAAACAACATGATGTTGAGGGCATGGAGTGAAGGGTCACCTTTGAACTGAAAGCCACTGTGTGTTAGCAAGTTCCTCCTGCAGAGAGAGTTTTCCAAAGCCCTCACCAGGTTTGGAGCTCACCTGAGCTCCTACGGCGAACAGAAAGCTCTTCTCCTGGACTCAGAAGAACAGATGTACAACAATACGCAGGGCAAGAGGGTGGAAACTGAATGTTCATGGAATCAAAATGAAGAGAAAACCGTCACTTGACATTCCATGGAAGCTGTCAGCTTAGAAAAACGGAACCGTCCCAAGCCTTTCGGAATGTGCTGGGTAAAGCGGGGGGAGAAGAACTTTAAATGGTGCATTCGAGTGTCCATAGACTTTGTGAAAACAAGTGGCTGCATGAAAATTACTTTTGGCAATTTGGTCACAAACGATTTGAAGTGCGATGGGTTAGGTTTATTCTCAAGTAAATGTGACTGGCTTGTTTTGAAGAGGAGAGTGCTCAAAGGATGACTATGACCGGACATTTGGCTAAAGCCGAAATTGGTCAACATATTTGGCTCATTCAAGGCGCACATCCTTTGCTAGGATGTGGGCGACTACGGACTCACTGGGCAATATCATCCCACCCCAAACAGAAAGGTTGCTGCAGTATTTTTCTTAAATGAACAACACCCCCCACTCATCTAACTCAAAAAGCTGAACAAAATCACACCCTAAAGCCACTTGTATGTATCACTCATGGCAGCCCATTCCTACCACCTCTGTAGGTATCCTGAAACAAGATGCAGTTTGTCTATATATTTGAACTTTACAATCATGGAATTATACCAATATATTCTTCTTTAGTGACTTGCTTTTATCAATTTAATATTGTGTTTATGAGAGTGATTACCGAGAGGCATAAAACTGATCTTTATAAACACTGCTATATAGTGTTCCACTATAAGTACACATCTTTCTTTGGATAAATCTGTTAGGGCTTTCCAGAGAGGCAATATCAATATATATTCTATTGGTTCTGTTATAAATATAGGTAAATAGAAGATTTATAGATAGATAGAGATCATATCTAGACACATATAAGTAATGAGGAATTGGCTCATGTAATTGTAGAGGCTGGGAAGTCCCATGATCTGCCTCTGCAGAGACCCAGGAAAGCTAGTGGCAAAGCTCCAGCCCAAGTCCAAAGGCCTGAGGACCAGGGAAGCTGATGGTGTAGGACCTAGTTCAAAGGCAGGAGAACACTGAGGCCCCAGCTCAAAGAGGCAGGAAACAAAAGGGTGAATTCCTCCTTCCTCTGCCCTTTGTTCTACTTAGGCCTTCAATAGAATGTGTGAGGTCTACCCACCTTAGGGAAAACAATCTACTGAGTCCCCAATTCAAATGCTAATCTCGTCTAGAAACAACTTCACAGATACACCCAGAAATACAGTTTAATCTGGGTACCCTATGGTACAGTCAATTTGACACATAAAATTAACTATCACAATACACAGATTATTTATATGTATTATTTATATTCATAACTTATATAAATATGTTATATATTTTTGCTCATAAGAAGAGATAACATTATAAATATCTCTGTACATGCCTCCTGGTATAAATATGCAAGATTTTCTGTGAAGTACACACCTCATTATGTAATTCATAGATCATAGGGCACGCTCATGGTTCAACACTGCCAAACATTTCCAAGATGATCACACTCATTTCTACTTCTAATAGCAGTGGATAGGAATTCCTGTATCTCCAAGTTCTAGGTAATAATTGGTATTGTCCAACAATTGAGCATAAAATGGTAGGTCATAGTGATTTCAATTAGCATTTTTCTGACGTAATAAAATTGACCATCTACACACTTGTCATGTGAAACTGATTCTATAAAATTGCTATTTATTTCATGTGTCCATTTTCTATTAGGGTGTTTCTCTTTCTTGTTAGTAGGAATTTGTGTATTCTGAATAATATTTTCACTTTTCTAATGGACAGGAATTCTTCTTTTTTTTTATTACTTTATTGTTGTTAATTTATAGTTGTCTGTATTTTCCCCCCACCACTCCCTCCCCCCACCCCAGCCAATCCCACCTCCCTCCCTTGCTCCCACCCTCCTCCTTGGTTAGGCCCA
>VMDR010005438.1:0-51726 GCA_007922815.1 Macrotus californicus
GGGGAGAGAGGGTGGAAAGGTACAGGGAATAAGTAGAATAAATGGTAGGTAGAAGATAGACAGGGGGAGGTTAAGAATAGTATAGGAAATGTAGAAGCCAAAGAACTCATATATATGACCCATGGACATGAACTAAAGAGGGGGAGTGTGGGGGGAAGGGGTGTGCAGGGAGGGGGTTGGGGGGAGGAGATGAGACAACTGTAATAGTATAATCAATAAAATATATTAAAAAAATAAATAAAGTCATGCCATTGGATGAAACCGCCAAGGGAGGGAGTGTAAAGAAAGGTGAGAAGAAGACCAGGCACTGGGCCTGGGAGAGCTACTTGTACATGGAGAGGTTGGGAGAGGAGGGGCAACCAGCAAAGGAGACTGGGAAGTGAAGAAGCAGGAAAATCCAGAGAGTGGTCTCAGAAGCCAGGTGAAGAAATGCCATCGAGGAGGTAGAAGTGGCCAAGGGGGTCAAGTGCTACAGATGGGTCAAAAAATATGAGAACTGAGAACTTGCCACTGGCTCTGCCTGGAAATATGTATCATACCCATTTTAAGATGAGGAAGAGGAGTCTTGGGGAGAAGTAACTTGCTCTAGGACACAGATTTATGAGTGCGAGAACTAGGACACAGGACAAGGCTGTGCAAAGCCAGGGCCCAGCTGCTTTTCCTACATCCCCTCAGCCTCTGAGCGCTCTGTAAGCCAAGGGAGCCAGTGCTGCACGCAGCAGTTGTGGCTCCTGCAGAGTCAGGCCATACTCAGGACATCTGCGAATCAGGGGGACAGGGACAAACAGGGAACCAGCAGCGCAATTCAGAACTCTTTCCAATGGCAGGTGCTGCAGGAAGAGCATTTTCAGGGCAAGTGGTCTGCCCCGTATCTCGCCTTTCCCTCCAACAGGCTGCTTCACCCACCTAATTAGGGACCTGGAGCCTGAGAGTATTTTGAGTTAGTGGCCCCTGGTTTAAGGAACTCCAGCCCAGGTCTATTTATGTTTAAATAGAAGAGCATTTTCACAACCGACTGGCAAAGGGAGTGACTGCGAGGGGCGCAGACCCAAATTAAGGACCTTGGCTTCCCTCTGCTGCGCCTTCCTGCACGGACTGGAGTCACCAGGGGCAAGATGGCGGTCGCCTATCTCCCCCTGGTGTTAGCTCTTCCAATTGCAGCCCCAGGGAGAGCAGGAGGCAACCTAGGCCTTCCCAGGAGCAGGGCCTGGAGAGCCATGTCTAGGGATGGCCTGGTCCACCTCCTTGCCTTCCCGGACCCTCTAGGCCCTGCCTTTCTCTGCCAGGGGCTGGTCTGTACCCACGGACACAGGCCCTCCGAATTCCAGATGCCGCACAAAGAACTCAGGGGGACTAGAATGCCCGATGGCTTACCCTGCTAGCGATGCGGAAGAAACCGAGGCTCTGATCTGTGCACACCCCTGCAGGCCCCCCACCACCCACCCATCTTTCCCTTCATTGAATCATTTGCTGTTGCCTGGCCCCATTATAAAGGGAGGTGCTGGAGGACGGGAATGCCACATCCCACTCCCTTCTAGCTGAGGAGGCCGTCAGGAGGCAGCTCAGGCTGCTTGGGGGACACTGCAGGTTACCCTCCACCCTCAGGCGGGGGTGCTGTGGAGGGTTAGAGATGTGAACTCTGGAGGCTACGTGGACCTGGGTTCGAATCATGACTCTGCCACCCATGAGCTCTGAAACTTTCTGTGCCTCAGTTTCCTGATCTGGAAAAGGAAGAAACTCTTGCCCGCTGTGCTAGGTAAGGCTTAAGAGCAGCCATGTTCATCGACCACTCAGCACAGAGCCTGGCCACGGGGAACACAGTCGCTCAGCTGGGCATGGACTAAACACTTGGGGGTGATAGGGGTGGAGGTGGCTCAGGAAAGAGCACAGTACAGGAGCCAGGGGATCTGAGTTTCTAGTCTCATCACCCCACTTAACAGATCCGTGCATTGGAGCAAACCAATGTCCACAAGGTCGTGAGGAGACTCACATGAGGTGCAAGGGAACAGGTGGGCAGACATGGGCGCTGCGGCGAGCATCTGCCTTCCCTTGCTCACCTCAACCTCAGATTCCCCACCACACAGAGACCCCTGCAAGGCTCACCTCTCAGGACTGATGGGTGATAAGGACTGTCCCCACAGAGAAAGTGCTTTGAGAATTGGAAAGCTGACGACACTCTGGTTACCGAGAGACAGCCCCCTACCCAGCACCCCGCTTTCTTGCCTGCCTCCCAAGCATGCATAAGCCTCTGCCCTCAGGGAGCTGACGTTCTGGCTGGAGAGGCAGACGAGAAAGTGAGTGGTGGGAATGCAGAGCAGACACCGGGGGCAGCAATGGGCGGCCCCTGTCTGCCCCAAAGTCTTGTCAGAAACGTCCAGTTAAGGGACGTGCAATTCCCAGAAGGGAAGCTGAGCCGCAGGACACTGGTCACTCACTGGCTTGGGCAAAGAGGGCGCATGACCAAACCCCTGTATGGTGAGGAAGGTGCTGGAACTGGCGTCCAGAGACACAGGCTGTGCCCTCGGCTCTCTGTTAGTGCAAAAAGGCTATATTCTGTAGGGACACAACACTATGACATTCTGGAAGAGGTGAGAAACTGCAGGGATAGTAAGCAGATCAGTAGTTGCCAGGGCATAGCAGGGAGGGAAAGAGGAGAAGGTGGAGCCCAGAGGGACTTTAAGGCAGTGAAAACTGCTGTGACCCTGTACCGGTGGCACATGTCATTGTACAGATGTCCAAGCCCACAGAGCGCCCAGTACCGAGAGTGAACCCTGATGTAAACTGTGTACTTGGGGGATAACGACGTGTCACAGCAGGCTCCTTAGTTGTAACAGATGTGCCATTCCGGTGGGAGATGGCAGTGGGAGGGGGGTTGTTGGGGGCAAGAGGCATATGGACATTTGTGTACATGCTGCCCAATTTTGCTGTGAACCTAAAACTGCTCTACAAATAGTCTTGAAAATTAGATAGATGTGTAATATCCCGTGAGCTGCTGTTCCCTCATCTGTAAAACAGAAACACCAATACCCGCCCTACCCACTCCTCGTGGCCACGTGAGGACCAGAGGGGCTCTAAGACAGAACCATGGATATCTGAAGTTAGGGTGCCCTGGTGGGAGACAGGGGTCCCCTCAAGTCCAGATGCTCTGACAACTGCCCCTAACTGCTATTCCCTGCAGTGGCCCCTACCCTGTTCTTGGGCCCCAGACCACCGGGGTGGGGCGGGGGGCGGGCCAGACAGCAACGGGCACCCAGCAGCTCTCTGCCCAACTCTGGCCCCCTCCCCCTCCCTCCCCCCTCCTCCTTCCCCCACAGGCCTGCAAGCTTGAACAAATAATAAGGAACATTATTACTCATTTAAAAATCCTCAAAACCTTTGTCTGAACTCCTTGGGCCACCACCTCCTCTCTCCAGGGAGCTCAGGCAACAAGTACCCACAGCCTTTGAAATGAGCATGTTTGTCCATCTAAGCCGCCCCAGCAAAGGCTCCGCGGCTGTTTTAAAACCAGAGGAACCACTCCCAGCAGACTGCTGTGAACAGGTCCCGAACTTTCGAAGAGCCTCTCCCAGACACTCGCTGAGTGACCCCCCTTGGGGGAGCAGCCCACATAGTTTTTTCAAAGAAGTGTTATTTGATCTGAAAAACATCTGGAAGCTGCTTCCCCAGCACCTTCCTGGGAGCTTCGGGCTGACATCAGAGGCTCAATAGTGGACCACACATCCTGTGCGCCTGTACTTCCCGGAGTCTGGGCACAGGACGTGGCTTCATTACGAAGTCCTGGAGGGCTGGGCCCAGGTTTGACCAGAGGCCTGTGAGGCCCGGAGGGAGCGGGAGAGTGACGGCAGGAAAGGTGGCGGGGGAAAGAGGGCCGGGACGCAGATGGAGGCTAAGCGGCTTCCAGGGAAGCCTCGGGGAAGCAGTACAGTCACACGAGTGCTTCTGAGTCCATTCTGTCCACAGTGACTGCGGGGCACACCCTCACCACTGTGAGATGCCTGTGGTGCGCAGGCCCGGGGCTTGGTTTGGTTGTGTCCCTGGCTCCTGGAACAATGGCCAGCAGAGGGCCAGAGAAGAGGGCTCCGCCAGGACCTGCCCCAATGAGCAGATGCGTGGATGACCCCGAGTGTGGCCCACACACCAGGCCTGTTTTCCAGCAATCAGAGTGGGAAAGAGCAGGGGCCCGGGGAAGCGGGGGCAGGGAACCTGCCATTTTGGGCAGGCTCATCCACTTCCCAGCTTCGGCATATGTGACCTTGGGCAGCAGCCCGCTGTCGTGGCAGGGACTGTCCCTGCCCTGCCCAGCTGCCAGTGCTGCTGGAAGATCCTGCGAAATCCTGAACGGGAAGTTTCTCTGCAACCCAAAACTCCCATTGCCACGGTCAGAAACGGTGCTAAGCATTGCTCCTCTTTCACCCGCTCCTGTTGTGGACACAGACACCCCCAAAACAGGTGGCCGAGCAGCTGGGGCTGGGCTGGGCTGGGGCATAGCTGAGTGAGTTCAGCAGACTCTGGCCAGGGACAAGAGGATAAAATGTTACGTGTGCATTCTCATCTAGGTGCCCGGTGCTGCCTTCCAGGTCTGGCTCCACCCGTCACACCCCCTCTTTGCCACAGCCACCCTGGCCCCTGCCTCTGGGCCACAGACCCATGCAGGCCTGCCAGGGCCACCCCCAGCCTGAATCCTTCTTCTGTGCCTCCCACGCTTTAGACACAAGCCAGTCTCCTTTCGCAATGACAGCCATGCCACTCATTAAGTTCCCAGGCTAAGCACTGGGTTATGGTCAGATCTCACTAACTCTTCCCCAAACCACCACTGGTGCATTGGTGGACACTGCCCACCCCCTCAGCAGGCTCCTCACCCTGTCCTGACTTTACCCACCGTCCTGGAGCTCCTGTCTCCATTGCTCAAGAGCAGCGCCAGGCTCTGCCCCAGCCTGGCCATGCAGGAGCCTCTTCGCTGTCTCACCTGATCTCTGCAGGTGGGCCATTGCTGACCGAGTCATAGCCTCGCCTCAGGAAGCCTGGCCACCTGGAACATTCCACACCCCTCCACTGGGTGCTGAGGACCCAAATCCAGGCCTCCAGCAACACCAACGCTGCACACCTAGGGTCGGAGGCCACTGAGTCACCTGCTTTTCCGGGAGGAAACCTAGGGCCTTGCTGAGCTGGACTGGAAAGCTGAGGGACAGCAGGACAGAGCTGCTGTGGTCTTTGTTCCTTTTCTTGAATGCAATGCACATTCCTCACTTAAAGGCAATTTTTTCACTTCAAAAGGACTCCAGCTGCTTAAATTCAAGGTGAAGAATAAGCCCCAGTCAAGAAACATCTCAGGCCTTTCAGTTCCATTGGCTTGCGAAGGATGCATTTTAAGATGTTTACCTCTTAAGGCTTGTCAGCGGGGAGAAGCTTCCTCCTACTCCATCTTTCTCAGCACTCAGCGGCTATTGGCACAGGGATTGTCCCTGTCCTCCCGCATTACTTTGCCTTCACAGGAACCCACCTGACTTCCTAGCACTCTCCCTGCTTCCGCCTTCTCTCCCCTGGGCAGAGGACAGACTGATGCTGGCCCAGGGTCCACCAGGATCAGCTCTGTTCCTTCAGATGCCCCAGTATACCCAGCAGCTTCGAAGGCAAAACACTGGGCTCACATAGCTCACAGCTCCCACTCTCAGAGGTGTGCTTCCACCTGCCACTCATTCATTCATTCATTCATTCATTCATTCATTCATCCATCCATCCATTCACCCAGGTGGTCACCCAGTCAGCCCCCATGAGGTCTGTGGCACTGCGAGGGGCTACGAGTGGTTCGAAGCAGTACAACATGTGGTCTTGTTCCAAACTAGTTGAAGCTATGAGTACACAACACAAAACAGGAAGTAAACTCTGAGTTTGGAGGGGGGATTATGAAGGCTCAGAGAAAGAGATCAGCTAGGAATGAGGGAGAATCCCAGAGGGAAAGAGGCAGTCAAGGAAAGCTTCCCAGAGGAGGAAGCATTTTGGTGGGGGCAGGGTGTCCAAATATGGGGAGTGGCCCGAGCAAAGGTGTGGAGGCAGAAGCCCCCTGGCGGGCACAGAGGCACCATCCTGTGCCCACTGCAACCCTGTCTCCAGGGCCTCAGGGCTTGTGTGTGCATGTGTGTGTATGTGTGTGTTGGAGAGGTGTTCCCTGTACATGTCCACTGACAGTCACTGCTTTGGTGTCCTTGCTTTGATCACCTAAGGGAGGCATTGTCCCCACACAGCCAGTCACCAACATCTTGCCCTTTTCCATCAGGCCCTGGGCTGGGAGGAAATTTTTTTATCCTCTTCTCTGTCACTCAGGCTCCCTGCTCCCACTTTTGAGGGACCCTATTTCTGATGGCACCCATTCCCCCCCCCAACTTTCTTAGTCACTGTCCCTCTAGAGGTGGGTGTCCCTCTACCCCTAAAAGGAAGCTCCAGCCACTGTTCCATTTCTCACTGTCCATGGCCTGTCTCTATCTCCTGTCTCTATCTCTATCTCTGTCTCTACCTCCTCACCACCACCTGCCCTAGAACCACCGCTCTTTCCATCCTAGAACAATACCCAGCCAGCGAGCCCTCCCAACAGCGTCGGCGCCAGCACCTGGCGTGTCCCTGACCGTGGTCTGGGGCCAAGCTTCTGGAGACGGGCCTGCAGGGTTTAGACCCTGGCTCCACCCTTCCCAGCTCTGCCTGTGATCCAGTCACTTCCTTCTGCAGTAACTTCACTTATTTTTCCTACAGAACACCTTTCCCCATCTGATAACCAAAACCTTGCTTCTCCTTTGGGAGAGCCCTCCTCTCCATCTTTCAGGCCTCATGGACCAAGCAGGGCTGCCCAGTCCACTGGTTGGTTCGGGGATGGGCATGTGATCCAGGTGGGACAAACCTTGGGACTTTTAAAGGTTGGAAAGGGTCAGTCTATTTCCACTGGGAAAATGCAAATCTGGCACCAGTGAGGGTGGTCTTTGTCACCACAAGGAGAGTCTATTTACACACAAAATCAGCACAGAAAAAAATAGAGAAAGGGGACAGATTCCTGGTGGTGTTGTTTGAGTGCTTGGATACAGCAATGCCTGAAGCCATCCCTGGAGTTTTCGGTTTGTGAACCAGTGAAGCCTCCCTTCTTCCTTGGCTCAAGCTAGTTTGAGTTGTTTTTTTGTCACTTGCCACTAACAATCTTGATTAAAGAGGAACTTAACTTGCGGATTTGAAGAGAGCATTAAATGAAACAACACAGGAATGGTACCCAACGTGAAGTGGGTACCACCCGATGAACGGTGGCTTTTGAGAATGCTGAATCTACCTTCTTTCTCAAAGGTCAAATTTCCTTAGTGTGTAGTTCTATGGTAGTAGGAAACTACTTTTTTTTCTTTCTACCACTTTGACCAACATTCCTTTGTGAAATCTCTGCCCACCTTGGCTTTCTGAACCACAGCTCAGTGCCCTTCCTCAATTTCTAGGTATTCTTCCCCTGCCTCGGGGCTGGGACAGGATGAGGATTCCAGGATCTGGAGGGGGTATCTTCTCTGCATTCTGTGCCCATACCTCAGGACAAACGGAATCAACTAAACCCAATCAAACGCAGACTTTGCAAACTTCAAACTTGTCCCTCTCAAGCACACCAGGAACTCAGAAAAGTCCACGCTGCCATCTAGTGGACATCTGCAGCAATACCATGAGTAACAGAGCCCTCTGCTGAGACTCTTTTGGACAGTCATTAAAGGGCTGTAAAATCATCAGGTCCAATCTCTTCACTCCTTAAGTAACAAACAGAGGATGCATGAATTAAGCGTGAGTTGAGAGTCCTGTCCCACGGGACGGCATCACACACTTCTCTCACTGACTGGGCTCCTGTCCTGCTTCTTCAGCCCTCTACCTCCAGCCCCACAAGTTAGAACCACAGTGGCCGGCGTTTCCTCCCCTCCTCCCGCCCGCCCACGGTGCGACCCAGGCCAAGGGCATCCAGGGAAGAGGGCTGACATGTGTGTGAGTGCGCATGCACGTGCAGAGGGGTGGGAGGGTGGAGGGAGAGGACACCCAGGAAGCCTCCTTGCTGCTTGTTCGGTCTCCCAGAGGAAAGGATTTTTGTCACATTTGCAAACACAATAGCCTGTCGAAGCTTCATGTCCTCAGCCTCATACATTGTGAGACATACCACAGTTTCTTGGTTCCCTGATAGTGAAAAACAGCTCAAGAAAGGAAGAAAAATCTACCCCCAAGTAATCTGTGTGACCCCCACCTCCGAGCTGACAGTAGGGAAGAGCCCACTGTGGCCTCTCCCTGCCACCATGCACAGAGGACACCTGGTGTGCGTGTGGTCACATCCTGATCGTGACCCTCCACCCATTCACGGCCTGAGTCTTGGACACACCACGGCCTTTGTTCCTGGGTTGACACCGGCACCTTCCACTAAACAAAGCAGAAAGCAAAGGTCCCCTTTCACCCTGGATGCTTTGGGGGCTCGTTCTGGCCCGGGAGTCAAGGAAGAAAGAACAGCAACCGTGACACTGGACCAGCTCCCCCAAGACATGGCCCAGACCCCAGAAGCAGCAGCCACAGCCCCACTGCCCAGTTCTGCGGCCCTTCCCCAAACCAAGGGAACCTTTCAGATCATTCGGTCCCTCCTCATTTCCCAGTAAAAGAAATAGATGTTTCCAAGTCCTAAAATGTTTCAGTCTTCTATTGCAGACAAGTTTGTTGGAACTTTTGAGCGCATTTCTCATTGCGATGACCAAGAGTCAAGATACACTGGCCTCTGCTTGTCCAGCCTACAGGAGAGAGGCTGCCCTCTCTCCTCAAACTAGCTTCTCCCCATTCAAAAGGCCATTCTAAAAGCCCAGCCACCTTGCGCCTTGAGAAAGAACCGCCCTCTCTCCTCCTTTTCTCGGCAGACTCCAAAGCATGCACCAGCTGGTCCCCATTATGACCGAGGGGCTGGGCTTGGGGGCTCAGAGATGTAGAAGCAGGGACAGGCCCAGGCAGAGTGGCCCCTGAACTCTGATAAGGCTCTCCCAGTCTTCATCCTTCCTACCCACCTGACCTCCTCTGAGGCTGTGGGGCTGCTCTGAGGAAGGCATAAGCTTATGGCAACAGCCATCTGTTGCCACAAAACCCAGCCCAGATGGCTCTGCACGCAGCTCCTAGTCACCGAGATGAGCAAGTGCAGAGGCAAACAGACCCGCCGCCCTCACCCTGCAGGCCAGGCCTGCTCACTCACCTCCGAAGCCCCCGAGTACTTGACCAGCGGTGGCGGCCATATGGTGATCTTCTGCCTGTAGTTGTTGCAGCTGGGAACTACCTTGCAGCTGATGTCCCCCAGCTCTGTGAAGGAAACTTCAAGGCTGCCCCTACAGAGAGAGGGAGGGGTTGGCCCACATCAGCATTTTAGGGAGCCTGGGGTCTACAAGGCTTCAGTCTGGCGCTGGTTGGGATGTAAAGTCAAGTGGGACTGAATCCTAGACCTGCCACTAACTAGTTGTGTGACCTTTGTGGCCTAAGAGTTACTTGATCTCTTGGTGCCTCCGTCTATTCACCTGTAAAATGGGGACACGACTAGTACCTACCTTCGGGCTCGGTGCGAGGAGTAAAGGAAGCGATCGCTGCAGAGCAGCCGGGAAGCGTCTACTTCTCAGAAAGAACATGTATCTACAGATAAACTTGGTCAGTGCCCTTCAAGTAAGATTGGGTTTCTGAAAACAGCCTTTCAACATTGATTTTCAGGCGCGTTCTTACTACATAAGGAAAAGTCCAGCCAATCAGCACAGCCTTCCTCATGGGCACAGGCTGTTCCCCCCCACACACAAGTCAGACCCTCTCAGTGCTCGGAAACCCCACCACTCAGGTAACTCATTTTTGGGGGCTAAGTGCTGTCCATACCTTAGGCTCTTAACCTGCTATTCACTGCACTTTCCAAACACTAACATCCCTCCGGCGGTAGAACACCTAGTCATTAAGCCTGAAGAGTGCGTGTATGTGTCTGCTTTCTCCCCAGGAAGGGTCTGAACAGCACGAGTGCTTGAGAATCAGGCTCCGCGAGAGGGCTGGTCCCACGGTGCCACCAGGGTGAGCTTGTGTTTGAAACTCAGGGACGTAAGCCAGGCTTTCCAATAGATTTTTTAAAAAGGAAAGAAAGAAAAAGCTTTGTGCCATTTTTTTTTACTTGCTCCTTCCTCCTTGCCCTTCTGTCATGTTGTATCACGAAGACCTAGGGTCTCTGTGGAGTTGGTCAGCTGATGGTCACTGGTGCCAATTCAACACCAACAGGAATCCCCAATTTGGGTTACAGCAAAAGAGGAGACTTTATTCAGTGCAAGCAGTTCAACTGTGATACAGCATGGCCGTGAAACAGCTCGATAGTGTTACAGCTCAATGATGAAACGGCATGGCTGCGAGGCGTCCCCAGGTGGTAGGTGGCATGGCCGCTCTCCAGCCAGACAGCTCTGCTTGGCTCAGGCGACATACCTTCAGCTCCAGCCAGAGGTAAGAGTCTTCAGTGAAAAGGGAGAGTGTGCCCTCTGACCTCGAGGGGAGCTGACTTACATAGAGAGAAGCCCTGCCCCTGCCCCAGTCCCTGATTGATCTGTTCTCATGCAAATGCGGACTCCAAATCCTCACAATCTGATTGGCCCAAAAAGCATTGTCCTGACCTGTCAGAATGGGGCTGCTCTGATTGATTGATGAAGATGCCAATGAGTGTATAGCTATGCAGCTCCAACTGGACAGGAAAAGTCTCAGTCCTACTGGCCAAAATAGGACTCAGGGACCTCCTTTGTAAGGACCAGCTCAGAGCGCAGACACAGTGCAGGCGGGCGGTCTGGTGCAGAGGCTTCTCCCTGAAGTGCGGTTTTCAGGCTTGTGTAAGAGGCTCCAGTGTAGCAACAGCTGCTAGGCTCTGTGTATAAATTTTAGCCCAGTTAGCCACCGGGGGCCCTGGTGGGGTACATTCATTCTGGGATGAACAGTCATTTGGTTAAGATGAGTCACTGAGAGGGTGTGGGTTCTCGGCCTTTCCAAATAACCCAGCATGGCTGAGCAGCTCCACAGCCCACCACTGGTCACCCAGAGCTGACCACGGTTCCCTGCTGGGGGTGACATGTAAAGGGGACACAGCGAAAATGTAATTTGGGAAAGTAGATCTAGAGAGGGAGCTCCCGAAGTCAGAACCTGGGAGAAAGGCAAGGGCAGCCTCTTGGTGAGGAGCCTGACATTCCTCCTCCTGACCCCACCCTTCCAGAGGCTGAGGTCCCATCTTAGGCAAAGGTGGCTGAAGCCTGCAACATTTGTCAGATGCAAGATGTTCCTCCATCCAGCACCCCAACGCCAGGACTCGGGCTGACTGAGGCAGGACATTCACCGATGCCACTTGGCTGAACCACTGGCTTGCTGAGCAAACTTGTTTCTTTTAACTTGTCACAAGTTCACAGTCATTGCTTTCGGATGGCATGGTTTTCATAGCTGCTGAAGAACTTTCGAGGACAGGTTTTCACTTATCTTCACCGCAGCCTTTGCAGGATCCCTTGGTAGGTTTGTACCATGGCTCCCTGCCACTGCAGCTAGTGAGATCTGAGGCGGAGAGGGGGCCCTCTGCTGGCTGAGAGATGGAGATTCATCACTCTGCATGGACCTGGGAAAGGCCAAGGGTCACGGAAGAGGGAGACTGGGGACCAGGGGGCTCTTCCCCAGGGAACAGACAAGTCTTATGTTTTTATGAGGCTAGAGTAGCTGCAAGTGCTAAAATAGTGAAGCGAAACCAGCAAGTTGACACTTGGTGAGTGGGCCCAGAGCCACTGAGCGTGTCCTGGCCGGGTGAATGCCAGGGGACCAGGGTCTGAGCCCCCAGCCCCAGACACAGCCGCAGGCACTCCAGCCCCGTGTGTGAAGCCCTGACATGGCTCATGTAGCAGGACAAGCCGTGGGGCACGTGGGCCTCTGTCCTGATGAGCAGCTTCCCCAGGCTCGGATCAGGGTCCAGAGGCCAAGCTGTCTTGTGAATGCGCCAGGTGGGCAATGAGCAACTCAGGGGATCCCACCAGCCTACAGGAAGATCTGGACAAGCCTGCAATGGACTGAACCAAAAACTAATTCAGTAAAAGCACACTTTAAAACGTGCATTCACATTAAAAACTTGAAGGTGCCATTTTCCTGCTGTGAGTGCCCCTTCCGCTCATGGTGTTTATGTGGGGCACATTCTTAATTCTGTCCCGAGGCCTGGGCGGCTCCTGACCTCCTGACGGGGCTGCGGCACATCAAGGAGAGTGTGGGGAGAGGAGCGGGGACTCTGCTTCCGTCCCAGCTGGGCCGTGACCTGGCATTGCAGTGGAGACAGAGCAGGGTGGGGAGGACGGGAGGAAATGTCACTTATAGGGCCACCCCAAATAGATCAGGCATGCCACATACTGTTACTCCATTTCTTACAAGGATGTCTTGAAGCAACTACCATCATTGTTCTCATTGCCCAGATGAGTAAACTGAGGCCCAGAGAAAGCTAAGGAACTAGCACAGTCTCATCATCGGTGAACTGAGGGGGGCAGAGGGACGTGGGCATGACGCAGTGTCCAAACGCCCCCAGTGATCTCTGTCTCCATGTGTGGTCCTCTCCCCTTGAGTGCGGGCTGGATTTAGTGCCTTGCTTCTAATAAAGAGAATGGATGGAAGTGATGAGGTGTCCGCTCCAAAAGCAGAAGGAGACAGTGGCTTCTGCTCGGAGGCCCGCTTCTACATCCTCTCCCTCTCAAAGCCCTGCTCTGGGGGAGCCAGCTGCTCTGTCATGAACAGCTCCACGGAGAGGCCGCATGGCATGGTGACCAAGGCTGTCACAGCCACAGGAGTGAGCTCGGAAGCTGAGCCCCCCCCACCAGCCCATCCTTCGGATGTGGCTGCAGCCCCAGCTGCCGGCTTCACTGCCACTTCCTGAGAGACCTGGCCAGAGCTGGCCAGCTGCGCCCTGCCTGGGAACAGGGAGGCAGCAACAGAGACCGGCTGCAGCGGGCTTCACAGCTTCCCCAGGGAGGCTCTTAGTTTCTCCAGCCTTCTGTTTGACTCCGGCATGGTGAGAATTGAATTAGAGTCCCCCAGCTGCACCTGTGGGAACGGCCCTGTATCATGGCTGCCCAGAAACAAGGGTGGAGAAGAGGCTGCCCTCAGAGCAGGAGGGGGACCGGTGGGCACCCCACCCTCCTGTGTGTCTCTCAGTGTGGCAGTCTGGGGCCCCATACTCAGAAAAGGGCTGTGGGCCTGTCTCTGAGTGACCCGTCCTGAAGTGGGGGCCGAGGGGGAATTGACAGATGGAGGTGGGTGCCTGGGTTAGGAGAGCTGTGGTGCAGACAGCGGTCATGGCATCTGTCTCCAAGCATCTGAGGGACCGAATGACCGTCTGGAAGAGGAGAAACCAGCCTCACTCTCGGCAGCGCCTGGGGTGAGACTGGACGGAATGGGGTAAAGGGAAGGAAAGGCGGCCACTTGAAGGAAAGGGCAGCAGGGAGAGGGTTGTTGAGGAGGTTAGACAGCTACGGTTCTTTAGATTCTGAGGCTGAGCCAGGGCTCTGACTCAATGTTTTTGTCAATGTGGTCTGGCTTATCTCAGGATAGGTGAGCCATTATTATTCCAGAAGAGCTTTTCCCTGAATGTTTCCCCACTGCTTGTCACGGTACATAAAATCTCTCCTCCATAGATCAATACCTTTAGGTATTGAGTCCTAACTTCAAGATCTTCCAGTTAGACTCTACAAGAGGAGTAGCTCGGGTTGGGGGTGGGGGGCAGTCTCTCACAGGTTAGAGCCTGACCTGAGCGGGTTTCTTGGGGAGGGGCCCTAGCACAGGAGTTACTGACTCCTCCTCGTGGGTCTGCTGTGTCCACAATGCGCTCACATTCCATGATGACCTTTTATAAACAAAAATCTTCAGCAGGAATGAAGGCAGAGCTTCCTTTTTGCAACTGTGGTCTGCAACCTGAAGACCTTTCCTAGCACCCAGCTTTAGTGTCGAAAGTCCGTGTGTCTCACACTGGGGTCTGCTGGTGTGTTCCAGGGAGTCCTAAAAAAGGATCCTCCTGTGGTCTGAATGTTTGTGTCCGCCCGCCCCCAAGTCCATATGCTGAAATCCTGGCCCCTAGTGCCATGGTGGGGAGCTCTGAGAGCTGTTTGAGCCGTGAGGGTGGAGCCGTCACACGTGGGATGAGTGCCCTTATGGCAGAGACCCCAGAGAGCTCCCCATCCCTCTGCTGTGGGAGGGCACAGTGAGCAGATGAGCTGTCTCTGAACCAGGAAGCTGGTCCTCATAGACTTTGAACTTGCCTACAGCTTGATCTTGGGCTTCTTAGCCTCCGGAACTCTGAGAAATAAATTTCTGTTGTGTGTAAGCCCCCTAGTCTCTGGCATTTTGTTATAATAGACCAAAAGGGCTAAGATAGCTTCCCGCCCTTTACTGGAGTTTGAGACGCCCCAGGCCCTGGACGGGGTCAGCAGGTGGGGCAAGTCAGTGAGGGGTTAATCCTCACTCTGATTCCTATAAGCTGCGTGGGCACCATGGGCAGGTGATTTAATCTCTGAAGGGGCCTCACCTGTAACACTCAGAAGATTTGTGATAACTGTCAAATGAGGCAAGGAATCTAAGGTACCAGGCGAACTCATGGCAGGTAACAGGAGACCCGAGTGACACACGAGCCCCCAGCTTCCTGCATGTGGGTGGACAAAGGGAAGAGCCGAGGGCAACTGGGGTGCAGCTCAGGTAGCTCCGGTGAGCACTCACACACACCATCATTTTGTATGCACTTCACAGTGCAGGCGACACAGGGGTGCGCAGAGGCCCTCCATCATGGGGGCCCTTGCCATGGCCTGGCCTCTCCCTGGCCTGGCTGACCTGCCCGCTTGTGGAAGAAACACCCCTCCCCCACCAAAGTTGTCACTCAGCAGTGCCCCTGAGGGCCCTCATCTGTTTCACTAGAGTTTTTTTAAAGCACTACAGGGAACAAAATCTATTGTTTTTTGGGAGAGGGGGGAGGGAGAGGCTTCAACTATACCTAACTATTTAAGGGAAAAGATGTATGTCTCCTGCTAAAAGCAGTGTGTGTAAGAAGTCAAAAGCACTCAAGAAGACAGAGTTAGAAGTGGTTCTTCCATCCCTCTCCCTCCACCGGCTTCAGAGTGAAGACAAGTTGGCCAAGCGGGTGGCAGCCATGTGGCCAGGGCCCTCAGGATGACCCAGGATGAGTTAGGCCGGCTTTTCTGCCCAGCAGTCTGTGAGGAGGGAGCTGAAAACCGGCAGAGAAGCTCCTGCCTTTGAAGAGGAAACCCCTGCCTTGGTACCCAGCCTCTTCTCTGGACAGCACCCGTGGCCACAGCCCTGAAGGGCCAGCCTATCCCCAACCACACTCCTGGGGTCTGCAACTGAAAAGCAAGCAACAGCTCTTTTCTCTAAAATGCTACTTTGCAGGGGAGGCAGCATTTCTGGCTGTGGGGAGGGGTGGACTCTCAGGGTCCCAGCAAGGAGGGCGAGGCCAGCCCCTCAGAGCCCCATCGGAGCTGACGCATCCACATACTGTCCTGGTCCTGGGAGCGCTGCCCTCTCCGCCCTTTCCTCAGTGCCACGCCCCCTCCTGTGGGGCTGCCTCCTCTGCCTGTCTGCAAAGGCTGCCTTAGGAGCAGGTAGTCTTTGGTTCTGGCAACACCCTTCCCCGAGACCTCTGCCCTGCTGCTCTCTGGGGTCCCCCCAGCCATACTTGCAGAAGGAAGCATCCTCATCTGGCACAGGCGTGCTGGAACATGGGCTCCTCACCTGGGCTCCGGTGACCACCATCATAAGGCCCAGAAACAGGGCTGCTGTGGGCAGTCTCATTGTCCAGCCTATGGGCACCTGGAACAGACAGAGCCTTTAGCACTGCCAGCCCACCGCAAGGGGAGCCCTGCATGTGCCCGCCCCAGGGGCCTGCCTGGGGAGACTGGGACTTTAGTGAACAGAGGGAAGAGGGTGGGCAGCTAACCCGCCATGGGACACAAGTTCTTTAGGAGGACCTGGGCTCGCTCCAAACTGGACTCCCTTTGCCGCCTGGGTTGGGGCCCCTCCTCTGCCAGAGCTGGGCTCTACTGTCACCCAAGTCCTGGCTGCCAGGGCCTGGAGCAGGCTGCAAAGCAGAGCTGCTTGTATGAGCCTCTGGCACAGCTCCTCCTCCTGCCCTCACCATTTGCCCCATGTGGCCGGTTGGTCAAGGGCCAGCCTGCTCCTTTGGCTTTAAGACAAAGCCTGGGTAGCTGGTGACCCCAGGCTTCATGCTGGGGGAGCAGTTCTGGGGCGCTTGCAAGGGCCTAACTTTAGTTTGATTTCCAGGAGCAGGGCTTTGTCTGGGCTGTGCCCCTTGGACAACTCTGCTTTTCCCACCCACACTTCCTCCACCAGCTGTTTGTACAGCCCTGGGGCAGTCCCCGGGTGGCCGTGCTGGGGTGCAGTGATCCTGTGTTGGCAGGGCTGCTGCACCCGGGGTAGGGCCGCCCCAGCCCCAAGGCCAGCTCTGCAGGGCCAGCTGAGGACAGGAGGGCCCGTCCATCCGACTGCACCTTGCAGCAGTGCTGAACTCAGCACTCTCTCAAAATAACAGTCTCCGGAGAAGGCCAGTAGAGCTGTAGGAAAAGGGGCAGCATGCACCAGCTCTGTGCTGGCAGCAAGGGGGCCTGGACTGAGACACACTGAACTCTTCCTCAGGAAACAGGCCCGTGGGAAGAAGTGTATGTGACTCTGGTTGGAACCGGAGGTGGCAGGGGAAGATCCAGGGCGGTTCTCCCATAGCCTTTCCAAGGGATCTGTTCTCTATCCCCTCTGACACAGGGATGTGTGGAGGCAGGCTGTCCCAGCCAGGAGGGAAGACCCCTGAGCTCTGCTCTGAGCTCCTTCGGGCTGCCAGGGGGAAGGAGTGCTATGCCCCTAGCACATGCCATCTCTTCCTTCCAGAAACAAGCACTGTGACCTTTGTGGCCCCTGTGCCTTTCTAAGGAAGATAAGATCGTAGCTATAAAGTCTACAAAGGTAAATCTTTACAGACACTATTTTCAGCACAGCTTGCTTTTTGGTTGAATTCCTGCTTCCAGCAAAAAGCCCTTCTTTGGGCTACAAATTAAACACATTTCTTAATAATTAGACTCTCTGAAGTATGACAAGGGCTCTCCCACAGAAAACTCATTCCCAAGACCTCCCCAACTTGCAAGTGTCTCCTGGTAGCCTCCTTACAAGATGATTGCGGGCACGAAATGAAATGAATGAGGCAAGGCATTTAGCGAGCTACGGTCACCTAGGGAACGCTCAATGATGTATGAATGGTGCAGTTATTCTTCCACAGGTCCGTCCATTCATTTGTTCATTCATTCGCAATCCATCTCACTGACAAGTATGGAGTCCCTCCCTGTGCCAGGCCTGTGCCAGCCCTGGGATGTAGGGCCCCTGTCCTCATGGAACTCACAGGACAGCCAGAGCCAGAAGATGATGATGCCAGAATGATCATCGAGGCCAAGGGATTCTTGTCTTCAAAGTGGCAGCCACTAGAGAAGCCAGTACTGTCCCGGAGGCCAGGAGGCCTCAGCACCAGCAATGAATGTCTGTCTGGAGGAAGGAGTGCACCCTCGGTGCGGGGCTGCTTCTGGTGAGCCCACTCACATGCGCAATTCCCCCTTACTCAGAGTGCTGCTGGATTTTATCATTGACTCCTCATGAAGATCCTCTGAGGCAGAGAGGTTGGCCAATCAGACCTTGCTCACATGGGTAGTAAGTGGCTGACCCAGGATTTGAATCCACGCCATGTGGTTCCAGACTTTGTGCTCCTTGACCACTCTCTTCTACTGCCCCCTCCTGCGGCTCTCACTTGCTCCCCTTCTAGTCCCTTTGTTCTTGGGATGAGGCCCAGAATCTTCCACGTAGCTCACAGTACCCTGCGCAATTCTCTCCAGCTACTCCCTCAAGCTCCTTTATGCCCCAGGGCCTTCCTGTGCTCCCCCACCTCCTACCTGCTTTTGGTAAATAGCCAAAGTGGATTTTAGTTATATAGGACCAGTGCACTTCACTCCTTTTCTCACTGTTCCTACATGTTTGTTTATTCTTTTCCTTGTTGTTATATGAGTTCTCTTTGTAATTGTTTGCTTGTAGTTGCAGGCAGTGCTGAATCTGTGTCTAGCATTCCAAGCACAGTCTCTGGCCTGTCTAGATGCTAAATGAATTCTTGTCTGAAAGTCTGACAACTTGCCACTCCTGTTTCTGATGGTCCTTGCCTCCACTTAATAGCTCCTCTCTATAAACATCAGTAGGAAACGAACCTCTCAGGTTGGTGCTGGGCCCTGGATCTCTGTGGCCTATTTATCTAACCTTCTCTGGCTTGTTTTCATAGAGATATCTGACAGAAGGCAGCGGGTCTCAGATTTTCAAATCTGATCGTTCTCTTGGGGATTCACAGGGCTCCACTTCATACTCAGAGTCCCAGATCTAGGGCGAGGAGTCATGCTCAAGCCCACAGAGGCACAACTGCCCCTTCCTATCAGCAGCCTGTTTTGCTCAATTGACTCACTTCTGGACACTTCCATCTCTATACTCCTTGGTGCCCACCTCTGCAGCCCCCATCTCTTGCTTCAGTCACCTGGGCTGGGACGATCTCCCAATATCATCAGTCAGGCCAAGCCTGTTGGCTTCTTTTTTAAAAAAATATTTTATTTATTCATTTTGAGAGAGATGGGAAGGGAGGGAGAAGGAGAGGGAGAGACATATTGATGTGTGAGAGATACACTGACTGGTTGCTTCTCACATGCCCCCAACCAGGGACCTCGCCCACAACTCAAATGTGTGCCCTGACTTGGAATCCAACCCATGACCCTTTGGTTAAGAGGACAGCGCTCATTCCACTGAGCCACACCAGCCAGGGCAGCCTGTTGGCTTCTTGCAGGGCCTTGGATCCCTCAGGCCCCAGGATCTGCTGGACCAGTGCTGTTGGAACTCTTAAGCCTCACTCTCATCCCTCCAGGCCTCTTGTGCCTGACACCACCCCCACATTGCCCAGGTCTCACCTCCTTTCTACAGACTCTTACACTTTCCCTTCCTCCTAAACCTTCCCACTTATGCCCTCTGATGGTAATGCCCAAATTCCTCCTGGATGCCAGGGGAACCAACCATGTCATGGGGTTGGAGAGTTGGGACTTTCATTCCTTACCCCCCACCTCCTTACGCACCTCCATGGAGAGGGCCTAGATAGAGGTCGAATCAATCACCAGTAGCCAATGATTTGATTAATCATGCCTATGTCATGAAACTTCTATAGAAACCAAAAGGACAATGTTTGGAGAGCTTCCAGGTTGGTGAGCATGTGGGGATGCGGGGGATGTGGCAAGCTGAGTGTGTATAGAGGCTCTGTGCCCCCTCCTGCATCCCTTATCCTAGGTGTCTCTCCCATCTAGGAAGTGAAGGGTTTCTCTGAGTTCTGTGAGCCACTCCAGCAAAACAAACCCAAGAAGGACGTTGCTGGAACCACTGATCTATAGTCAGTAGGTCAGAGGCCCAGGTGACAACCTGGACTTGAGACTGGCCTCTGAATGGGGGACAGTACTGGAGGACTGAGCCTGTAACCTGAGGGGTGTCACGCTATCCCCAGGTACCAACTTCATTCTTTCACATGTACCTATCCTGTTGCTCCAGCAATATTTGCCTCCACAACTATGAAAAACTTAATTTCTGTTGTTTAAGTCACCCAGTCTGCAGTATTTTGCTATGAAAGCCCTAGAAAACTAGTACACTTGTCTTGTTCCTGATCCTCAGGGAAAATTGTTCAGTCTTTCACCATGGAGTACAATGTTAGCTTTGGGAATTCCATCTATGTTGTCAGTGGGGTTGGTTCCTCCTGAGGCTCCTCTCCTTGGCTTGCATGATGGCTACCTCCTCACTGTGTCCTCACTTGGTCTTTCCTCTGGTGTCTCTGTGTGTGTCCAAATTCCCTCTTCTTATAAGGACACTAGTAAGACAGAGTTAAGATCTACCCCAATGGTCTCATTTTAACTTAGTCACTTATTTAAAGGCTTTATCTTCAAACACAGTCACAATCTCAGGCACTGGGGTTAGGGCTTCAACATACAAATTTGGGTGTGTGGGGGGGGATACAATTCAGCCCATAACAGTAAGGATGCCCACTTTCACTACTTCTATTTAACACACTTTTGGAAATTCAAGCCAGAGCAATTAGATAAGAAAAACGAGTAAAAGGCAAATTGAAAAGGAAGAAGTAAAATTATTTCTGTTTGCAGATGACATGATTTTATATGTAGAAAACTCTAATAGTTAAAAAAACAAAGCTAAGAAATAAATTCGGCAAAGTTGCAGGCTACAAACTCAACATACAAAAATCAGGTTTCATACATTGACGGTGAACGATCTGAATAGAAATTAGGAAAATAATTCCATTTACAGTCCAAAAACAGCATGAAGTATTTAGAAATTAACTAAGGAGGAGAAAGGCTTGTATATGGAAAACCACAACACGTTGCTGAAAGAAACTGAAGAAGACATATATAAATGAAAAGCAATCCTGTGTTCATGGGATGGAAGACTTAATGTTGTTAAGATGGCAATATTATCCAAAGCAATCTACAGATTCAATGCAATCTCCATCAAAACACCAGTGATGTTTTTCACAGGAATGGAAGAATCCATCCTAAAATTCACACAGAATCCCAAGAGACCCCAAATTACTAAAACAATCTTGAAAAGAAGAGTGAGATTGGAGGAATCACAGTTTCCGATTTCAAAAGCTGATACAAACCTGTGGTAATCAAAGCAGTGTGGTACTGGCATAAAGACAGACATGTAGACCGTGGAGTAGAATAGAGAGCTCAGACATAAACCATCCCATATATGGCCAGGTGATTTTTTTAAAAGATTTTATTTATTTATTTTTAGAGAGAGGGGAAGGGAAGGAGAAAGAGAGGGAGAGAAACATCAATGCGTGAGAGATACATTGATTGGTTGCCTCTCACACACTCCCTACTGGGGACCTGGCCCGGAACGCAGGCATGTGCCCTGACTGGGAATCGAACCAGCAACCCTTTGGTTCACAGGCCTGCACTCAATCCACTGAGCTACACCAGCCAGGTCAGGCCAGATGATTTTTAACAAAGGTGCCAAGACTATTGAATTGGGGGGAAAGGACAGTCTTTTCAATAACTGGTGCTGGGACAACTGGATAGCCACGTGAAAAAAAAATATGTTGAACCCTTATCTTATACCAGATACAAAGATGAACTCAAAATAGATAAAAAAAAAACAACAACACCTAAATGTAAGAGCTAAAAACTATAAAACTCTTAAAAGAGAACATAAAGGGAAAGCTTCATAACACTGGATTTGTCAATGAAATCTTGGATATGACACCAAAGAAACAGACAATACAATAAAATATAGAGAAGTTGACTTCATCAAAATTAAAGAATTCTAGCATTAAAGAATTCTATAAAGAAGTGAAAAGGCAACTCCAGAATGAAAGAAAATATTTGCCAATCATATGCCTGATAAGGATCATTGTCTGGAATATGTAGAGAACTTCCAAAACTCAACAACGGCAAAACACACAATCATATTAAAAATTGCGCAAAACACTTGAATAGACATTTTTCCAAAGAAGATATACAAATGGCCAATAAGCACACAAGAATACGTTCAATATTAGGAAAATGTGAATAAAAACCACAGCAAGACACCACTTCACCTCCATGAGGGTGGCTATAAGTAAACAAACACAGACACACACAGGAAATAACAACTGTTGTAGAGCTTATGGAGAATTGGAACCCTTGCACATTGCTGGTGGGAATAGAGAACGGTACAGCCACCGTAGAAAATAGTTTGGTGGTGCCTCAAAAAGCTAAACAGAATTACCATATGACCCAGCAATTCTACTGTTAGATATATATACTCCCAGGAATTTTTAAAAGATTTTATTGATTTATTTTTAGAGAGAGGGGAGTGGAGGGAGAAAGAGAGGGAGAGAAACATCTATATGTGGTTGCCAACCAGGGACCTGGCCCACAACCCAAGGCCTGTGCCCTGACTGGGAATCGAACCAGCGACCCTTTGGTTCGCAGGTCAGTACCCAATCCACTGAGCCACACCAGCCAGGGCACATACTCACGGGAATTTAAAGCAGGGGCTAGAATACATATTTGTATGCCAAAGTTCTTTGAAGCCAAAAGTTGAAAACAAACAAACAGGTGTGCATGAACAGAGGAGTGGGTAAAGAGCATGTGGTATGTACACACAATGGAATACTATTCAGCCATAAAAAGGAAATTCTGACACCTGCTACAACATGGATGAACCTTGAGAACATTATGCTAAGGGAAGTAAGCCAGGCACAAAAAGACAAATACTGTGTGACTCTACTTATATGAGGTACCTAGAGTCATCTTCAGGGGCTGGGGAAATGAGGGAATGGGGAGTTATTGCTAATGGTTACAGGTTTTCTGTTGAGGTAATAAATGTTTGGGGAACACATAATGATGGCAGTTGCCCAATATTGTGAGTGTAATTAAAGCCACTTAATTGTACACTTAAAATTGGTTAAAATGGTAAGCTTTATGTTATGTATACTTTAACACACACACACACACACACATCCAAGGAACCAGTATTTCGTAAAGTCCACTCTGGAAATACTGGCTTAATCCACTCCCCATGCTGCATAGACACCTTGATCAGTCTGTGTGGCCTGCTCTCCCCCTGCCAGTTGCCCACACTCTCTCCCACCCTGAGGCCTTTGCACGGGTTCTTCTCTGCCAGGAGCGCCGTTCTCTCCTGCCCCGTGACCCATCTGGCTGGCTTTTGCTCATCCTTCAGGTGTTATTTAAACATCACTTGACTCAGAGACCCTTCTTGAATATTCCCTCATAACCACGTATGGTATCTGCAACACTTCCACCAGGATAGTGCCTGCCAAGCCATTTTTATTTGTCATTTATTTGTGTTACCCTTTGGGGGGAAGGACCGTCTGTGTCCTGTGAATTGGTGCAATGTTGTGTCTGCCCTCATAGAGGTGAGAATGGAACCTGGAGCCTACCAGAGCTGTGTATTTCCCTCCTCTTTTCATGAACAGATTCAATTTCTAGTTCTCCCTCCATGTCTAAAGATGAGAGGAAGTAGGGATTCTCCTTTCCATGGGAGGGGAAATCAGGACCCCACAAAGGATGGAAACTTCCTATGTCTGTTGAAAGCAAGGCCTGTTGTCTGAACTGAGATCAGTAATGCTCACCCCAGTCTGGACCTCTACCAGTGACAAAGGTGCCACAGTGCCCTTTCTGGGAGACACAGGTGCTCAGAGACAAGTATGCAGAAACACCACAAACAGCCTCAAATCACCAGAGTGAAGAAACCAAAATACCGCCCTAGTCACTAACTCCCTTGAGCTCTCCAGGCCACAGTTCTGTCCCCAAGATATACCATTCTCTGTTCCTCTGTCTCTGTGGCTGGTCCTTATGGAAAGTCCTTGCCTCACGCTGATGGGGGAGAGCCCCTGTCACTTACCCAGAGCAGTGGGGGGGGGGCTGTTGGGTGGTGGCTGTGGGGAGGTGGCAGGTTTCTGGGCTGGAAAATGTGGGCACCAAGTTTCTTCCAGGATGCTCCAGAGTTGGGTCCTTAAAGCAATCAGGGTCTGAGAGTGCCAAGGGAATGAGAGTGTTGGGGAAGTTCCTGGAGTAGCAGGAGAGAACATTGCAGCAGTTGGCCGTTGGGGAGACAGTTGGAGAAAGTTCCAGAAAGTTTCAGGGAGGAGCTAATATGTAGGGTGGGAGAGAGTAGAAAAAGAATTGGTGGGCCCTGGTCAGGTGTCTCAGTTGGTTGAAGCATTATCCCAAACACCAAAAGGTTGCCGTTTTGATTGCCAGTCAAGGGCATGTGCCTGGGTTGCGGGTTCAATACCAGTCCCCAGTTGGAGCATGCATGGGAGACAACCGATCCATGTTTCTCTCTTACATTGATGTTTCTCTCTCTCTCTCTCTTTCTCTCTCTCAAATCAATGGGCATATCCTCAGATGAGGATTTTTTAATTAAAAAAAGGACAATGGGGTGGCATTCCTCCTTCCAAAGATTCAAAGGAAGAGAACAAAACCCATAGAAATGAGCCCCATCGTTTCTAACACCTTTGAAGATACACGTGAGACATGTGGCAGGGGCACTAGGGATGCACGGACACCACCACAGTGGGTGGGAGACTGTCGAGACCAGAGCCCAGGAGACAGGAACAGTGTTTGACTGCATGGAGCGACAGGCACATGGGCACCAGCAGGAGGAGATGTGACTGGGGACCCTACTCCAAGTAGTGCAAGAGTCCCTTCCCCAGTGAGTGTGGCCTGGAGCCATGTCTGAGAAGACGTCAGAACAACCCTGGTTCAAGCCCAGGGCCTGCCAGGCCTGCCAGGCTCAGCCGGTCATGTTCTCCCAGAATGGGCAGTCGACGCTCTGAGAGCAGGTAACCACTTCCAGGGCAAGTCCCTGGCTGTGCTGCTGTGTTTTTAATGACCACATCTGGGACCACAACCTTGCTCTCCTTCTGGAATATTCCTCCCAGGAAATTCAGGGGTCAGAGGAAGTTCATACACTTCAGATGAATCAAGTCTCTGAGAGTCCGGCCTAGATGTCAGCATTTTCGAAATGCTTCTCATGGGCTCTAATGATCGGCCTAGGCCTGAGCGTCACGGCGTTAAACTCGGTGGCAGGTGCCCAGGGTGTAAAGATGAACAACCTGCTCTCAGTGAACTCACAGCTGAGCAAGGAAGATTGACCTAAAAACAAACGACCGAAACAAAACTGTCAAAATTGCCAAGATCAGCCACAGAGCTCCCCCGCCCTCCGCCCCCACCCTGGGGGCAGGAGCAGGGTAAGTTAATTCTGCACTTTATTTTAGGTACTCTATCTTGGTTTGACCTCTTGGGGCCTTGTCGGGTGAGCGGGTTCCTACAGACAGTGAACAAGTCTCCGCAGAGCACGCCTTTCACAATCCAGCCGGCCGGCCTCCAGTCTGTGCCCCAGCCACCTCCTTCATTTAACTCTCACCCATGGGGCCGACAGCCCCTGCCCCGGTCACCTCCGGGCCAGGCACCACACCACCAGAGGTCACCCCAATAACCTAGAGCCTGCTATCTCGTTCGAATTACCCACATCCTAAGCTTCTTCAGCTGTTTAACCTGCCTCCCCCCTTCCTTCCCGTGGAAAACACAAGAACAGCTCTGACCCTCCTCCCGTCTGCCCGTCCTCCCGACCCTGGTTCTTTCCCTGGTGGTGTGGTGTGTCCCTTTTTCTGGGAAACACTAGGCAAGAAATTCTTCTTTTGATGACACTGACCTCTCTGTGTCACCCTCGGTCACCTCTATAAATTAAGGTCTCACTAGCACAATCACAACAGAGGCTGTGGTGACCTTACAGAGGAGGGTCAGCGAGAGCTTTGAAAGAGGACCTCGGAGAAAGGCACCCCATGGGAGGCTTAGAAGGGTGCAGGGGCTGGTGGACGAAAGCAGATGCAGTTGCTGGAGCCCTGAGCGCAGTGACCAAGGAGAGTGGGTATGGGGACAGCTCGTGGGTCTTAGGTTGTGTCACAACAGCTCTGGGCAGCAGGGGATGCCTCCCTTGGCTTTGTCACGCAGGCTACGACATCTCCAAGAGCTGGGCAGAAGCTAAAAGAATGTTCTACAGGGAGAGAAGCTATGGCATGGTGGGGAGTTGATTATTTCTGAAATAGGATTTCCTTTAAAAATTAAGAACAGAATGTCCAAATGATCTAGAAATTCCTCTTTTGGGTATTTACCTGAAAAATATAAAAACACTAATTTGTCAAGGTGCCTCAATGTCACAACTCTTCCTCCTGGTGACAACAGCTTCCACTGAGCACTGGCCATGTGTCAGTGTGAGGACACATCACCAGCATGGTCTCGTCCTCCCTGTGGCCCTTTGTGTGGGCACCGTTACCTCATTCTGCAGCTGGAGCTTGGACTCACGCAGTTGGCCAAGTCTCAGGTCTCCCAACCAAACCCCTCAGAATCTGTCTTCTGACCCCTCACAGGAGCATCCTGGGCCACCCACGTCTCCCAGCTGCAGTCCAAAGGCCTGTTGACACACATCCCCTTGCTGCACCCAGCTCTGATCCACAACTCACCCCAATAATAGTGGCCACGGGACGATCTGTATGCTCCCTCTCCGACATTTACATCCATGTCTCATCCTTCATTCATTCCACTGACAGACATTCCCGGGGCCCTCTGGGCCAGGTTCTGTGCACCTGTGAGGACGCATCACCCCATGCCACCACAGTGCTCAATTAGAAAAAATAAGTTCGTCTCTAACTGGGTCTGGAGATGACTTTAGCTGTTCCCTTCTGGGAAAGGTGACTGGAATAGCTGCCGGCTCAATTTAAACACCCACTGGGCCCAGCCATGTGCAAAGTATTCTGAGCTCCAGGGATTTCCTCCGGGATGAGTACAACACAATGTTTGCCTGCACAGTCTAGTGGGAAAGACGGGTATTTACCTAACCAACAGTGAAATTGGGCAGCCCGTGGCAGAAGCTGTAATAAAATAGACCTGTGAACAGTAGGGACCCTGGAGGGAAAATAGACTAGAATGGAGGAGGTGTTTACAGAGAGCATCTGAGGCTGCTTACTCTCAGCTCATCCATCTTTGTCAAGGGGACTAGAATTCATGCATCGAATCCTCCAGCCTGCTGAGCCTTGAGCTGCGACATCTGATCGTGTCCCTGCAGTCTCCCTAGATCAGCCACCCTGCACGTCTCACACCTGCCCCTGGCTCAGTGCTTCTGGCTGGGCCTACAGAGCACCTCTCCAACAAGTCCTTGCACTGGTTCCTTCCTCTGAGCAGCGTTTAGCTGGAGGGCTGACTGCTTAGCACTGCCCAGTGGAGGCGGAAGGCAGCCAAGCCATCGGGCCGGAAACCACCAACAGACAGTACGTGCACGCTGGGAGCTGCCAGACACTTGACCCCTGTTTCAAAGCGTTTGCAGACACCAGCCAAGGAGTGAAGAGCAGGTCTGGGTCAAGGCCAGGTTCCTGCTCTCCATCAGGAAAGGCGTTTGAGACCTAAGAGGAAAAATGAGGGTGGTCTTCCTGGGCCTCTCACCTTCTTCTTCTCTTGGGTCTTGTCCAGGAAGCTGACCTGGGCAGGGGGCTTTGTAAATAAGGAAAGTACCTGCTGAGATCAAGGTGGATCCTCTTGGGAACTCAGGCAGATGGTCTTATATATATGGCATCCCCAGGTGTAATTATTTCCCAAGACAGCCCCAGGTAGATGCAGGTGGGAAGGCTCCGGGAGCCTCCCCCTCCACAGCTCTGGAGAGGACATGGATCCAGCGACCAGAGGCAGCTCTCTGCCCAGTATAAGGCTGGCTGTCAGGGACAGTGTGGCCATCCCCTCCTGGGTCCCCAAGGGAACCACAGGGGCCTATCAGCAAAATGTTTAGACACAGGCCCCATGGTTCCCGGTATGGGTCACAAGGGAGGGATTTCCATCCTCGGGTCAAGGGTGGATCTGGAGCAGTGGCTCCAGCCTGTAGTCCTCGCAGCTACTTCAGGAAGTTCGGGGGTGTGGGAGGGAAAGCACCAACCGGGAGCACTGATCTGTCTTTTGTGTTAGGGCTCTGCTTAGGAAATGTGCGTGTGTGCGTTTTTGGAAAATGATTCTGCTAGTAAATATTTAAAAATTCACCTGATTAGTCAATATTAAGTCATTTCTTTTGAGCCTTTGCTATGTGATCTTCTACGTTCCCTATATGTGTTATCCCTTGTTGTTCTCACAAATACTTCATGAGGTATATCCCCATTGATCGGGTGAGGTCACTGAGGCACAGAGAGCATGAGAAACTGGCCCCAGGACACAGCTAGTAAGTGGCGGGCTGGACCTGCGCCTGAGACTCATCCTGTCCAGCTCTGAGGAATGAGACTCGGTGTCCCTGTGTTTATCCGCTCACCTGGGATAGCACCATGAATACAGCTGATTCAACTTCACGACTACCTTCCCTCTGATGAGCCCTGCGTCCCACTTTCAGAGCCACTCCAGGTCCACAGGGACTCCCCACTTGATCCTGTGGGAGAGGAAAACAGTCCGACAGGAGGAATGGGGTCTTCCTGAGAGGCCAGCCCGGGGCCAGCCTGCTGTGCGTAAGTCCAGGTACTTTTGGACGGATGAGATAGGGAGAAATGAGTGGCTTTAGGGGCATTTCCCATGCAGGTTTGCCAAGGAAGGAGCACTGGTCCCACGGGGGGCAAACTCTGATGGCCCCTGCTGAGGCAGAGTGCCATCGTGGAGGCCCCCTCCCAGGCCTGATCTCATGCTTGAGAAGTAACTTGCCCCACCATCAGGCACTCCACTGCGCTGCCTCTGAGACCTCTCTGGCTGACTCCCCACTCTGCCCCAGGGGCTCCACTCTCCCTGCCCTGGCGTGCCTGCTGCCCTCCTCTACCTTGCTTCCTGAGCTGACCTCTCTCCATTGCCCACCTCATGCCCATTTTCTTCAAGCTCTCCTGACGTAGTCCTCTGGGCCCATCAGGAACTCATAAGCTGGTGTGTGTCACTATTTGACTTTCTACCTACACAAGTCTTGCCTTCTCAAAGAGATAGTAGATACCTTGAGAGTAGCTGCTATGTTGTTTTGTTAACAGGGCTCCTAGGGAAAACTTTCCTTTGAGGCACTCGGGCTTCCCAGGAGAATGCCACTGGGTAACGAGACTATCTTCCTGCAGTCACCTAATTTTCTACTAAATCAGTAAATCCTACAGACCACGAGTCATAAGTAAGTGACACCATGGCTTCCCCCAAGGGGCCTCTGAGGGAGCTTCTTCTCTGCAGGACAGCTAGTCTCCACACCCATGGGAGCCCTCCCAGGTGACAAACTCAAGAGCACACGATGTCCAGAAAGCAACCAGCCACTGTCTGCCAGCGGTGCCAGTGTACCCCTGCCTGCCATGGGGAGAAGTAGGACTCCTCACTCTCCAGGCAGGGCTCCTCCCTTGTCCCCAACTTGCTTTATGACCTGTTAACATCTAGAACCTGTCACATTTCTTATCTTGTATCATTTCATGAGAGCCTATCTTGTCATGCTTCTCTGTGTAGGGCCCACGGGGTTACTTCTATCTGTGGAATTAGGAAGTTAATGTCTTCTTTTAAAATATATTTTATTGATTATGCTATTACAGTTGTCCCATTTTTTTCTCCCCTTTATTCCCCTCTGCTCGGTACTCCCCCCCTCACCATCATTCCTTCACCTTAGTTTTTGTCCATGGGACATACATGTAAGTTCTCTGGCTTTTCCATTTTCCATACTATTCTTAGCCTCCCCCTGTCTACCTACCATTTATGCTTCTTATTCCCTGTACCTTTTCCCCCATTCTCCCTGCTCCCCTTCCCTGCTGATAACCCTCCATGTGATCTCTATTTCTGTGAATTTATTCCTGTTCTAGTTGTTTCCTTGGTTCATTTTTGTTTTTTTTTTTCAGATTTGGTTGTTGAGAGTTGTGAGTTTATTGTCATTTTACTGCTCATAGTTTTGATCTTCTTTTTCTTAGATAAGTCCCTTTAACATTTCATATAATAAGGGCTGGGTGATGATGAACTCCTTGAACTTGACCTTATCTGGGAAGCACTTTATCTGCCCTTCCATTCTAAATGATAGCTTTGCTGGATACAGTAATCTTGGGTGTAGGTCCTTGCCTTTCATGACTTCAAATACTTCTTTCCAGCCCCTTCTTGCCTGCAAGGTTTCTTTTGAGAAATCAGCTGATAGTCTTATGGGAACTCCTTTGTAGGCAACTGTCTCCTTTTCTCTTGCTGCTTTTAAGATTCTGTCCTTATCTTTAATCTTGGGTAATATAATGATGTGCCTTGGTATGTGCTTCCTTGGGTCCAACTTCTTCAGGCCTTTCTGAGCTTCCTGGACTTCCTGGAAGTCTATTTCCTTTGCCAGATTGGAGAAATTTCCTTCATTATTTTTCAAATAAGTTTTTCAATTTCTTGTTTTTCCTGTTCTCCTTCTGGCACCCCTATGATTTGGATGTTGGAATGTTTAAAGTTGTCTTGGAGGTTCCTAAGCCTCTCCTTATTTTTTTGAATTTTTGTTTCTTCATTCTGTTTTGGTTGAGTGTTTATTTCTTCCTTTTGCTCCAAACCATTGATTTGAGTCCCGGTTTCCTTCCCTTTACTGTTGGTTCCCTGTACATTTTCCTTTATTTCACTTTTCCTAGCCTTCACTTTTTCCTCTATTTTGCAACCATAATCAACCATTTCTGTGAGCATTCTTATTACCAGTGTTTTGAACTCTACATCTGATATCTCTTCATCGCTTAGTTGTATTTTTTTTCTGGAACATTGATTTGTTCTTTCATTTGGGCCATATTTTTTGTCTTAGCACGCCTGCTGCATAATAAGGAGCAGAGCCTTAGGTATTCGCCAGGGCGGGGCAACCCAAGTCACTGCATTGTGGCACTGTATGTGGGGGAGGGGTCCTAGAGGGAACAATGCCACTTGCTCAGCTCTCGGCTGCCTTTCAGTCACTTTCCCCACTACCCACAAGCAAATTGGGCCCTTCCGGTGCTGATTCTCAGGTGGGTGGGTTTGTGTATATTCTAAGAGACCCCCTGTGGGTCTCTCTGAGAAACTCTCCTGTGAGGCTGGGAATCTCTCCCACCTCCTCAACCACCACAGATTTTTTTAGTCAAAGGTTTTGAGGTTTTATTTCCCTGTTGTAGAAGCCTGGGTTGTGAAGACTATCTCGTTCCCCAGTTGTTCTTTCCAGTTTATCTGCACACAGATGTGGGACCACCTGCTCTGCAAGCTGCCACCTTGCCCAGTCCACCAGCCACCAACTTCCTGGCCCCAGTCCTCCAGTTGTCACCTTGCCACATGTCCTCCCCACCCTGACTGCCTGTCTCTGCCCCTCCAACCTGTCTGGATGAATGTTTCTTCTTTAATAACTTCTTAGTTGTCAGATTTCCATACAGTTCGATTTTCTGGCAGTTCTGGTTATTTTTTGTTTTTAAATTTGTTGTTGTCCTTCTGTTGGTTGTGTGAGGAAGCAAAGTGTGTCTACCTATGCCTCCATCTTGGCAGGAAGTAGGAAGTTAATTTCAGTACACCAGAGATGTTCACTTCTTCATCTGAACACTGAGTGCTGCACTTTGCAGGGGTGAGTGTTTATTGAGGAACAAATGAACAAATGGGAGCTTCTGGAGAGCCTGTGTCTTCTGCTCTGGTGAGTCAGGCACCTTCATTCCAGATTAAGTGTTGACTATACCATCACCAGAATGCTGGGAAGCTTCCTTGTAGTATGGATGAAACACGTCAGAATGTGTATTCTGTTTGTTTTTTCCTCTGGCCACTCAGAGCATGTCATACATACAGGTAAGCTCTGTACTCCAGGCTGTGAATTGGGTCCTATTATAACTGCTCACATGGGAAAACTTACAAAAGTGAGTAATTATCACCTAATAATCATTTCCCTTTGGGTTTGCTTAAAGCTATATGTCATTGATATATGACTATTAAAGCATAATCACTTTCATGCAGATATAAAGTAAATACATGTTAAATTTTTTCTCTAACTCATTATTAATGAGGGAACTGGTAAGCTCCTCCAACCATTTCAAAGAGTAATCCAAGGACTGGACACACTGATAGATGAGGAACATTGAAAGGAATGTGGGCCCTGGCTGGGTGGCTCAGTTGGTTGGAGCGCCATCCCAAACACCAAAACATTTCAGGTTCAATTCCTGTTCAGGGCACATACCTAGGTTTCAGCCTTGAACCTGGTCAGGGCCTGTATGAGAGGCAACCATTTGATGTTTTTCTCTCACTCTCTCCAACCCCCTTCCTATCTCTAAAGTCAATATAAATATTTCTAAAAATTAAAAAAGAAAAGAATGTGCAAATGGCGGCAAAACTGGTTTCTTCCTCAGTGGGAGAGGGAAGCCGATTGAGCTTCCACCAGCAGGACTTTTTTGCATGTCTATAGACAAGACTCCTTCTGGCTGGTTTTAGTTCTCTACAATTGACAGAGCTGTATAACACCTCAAGTCAATGAGAGGCATGGAGTCAGGGTCTGGAAGAGTGCCCATCCTCTATGCGGTTTCCCATTGCAGAAGCTCAGAAATCTTCTTTGCTTATTACAAACTTCCTTACACAACAGAGGTGACATTTGAAGTCAATGGAGAAAGGACAGACTATTTAATAAATGGTGCTGAGACAACTGAATTTCCACATGTAAGAAAAGAATTAGATTTATGACACCATACTTTAACACAGAACAAATTTCAGGTGAATGTGTAAAAGAAACTATTAAAACAGAAATTTTTAAATGTTTAGAGAAAAAAACAGGAGAGTATCTTTATGACCAAAAGCTAGGATGAGAAATATGATAGAAAAGACACAAAACTATATGACAAAGGATTGGTAGATTTAACTATAAAACAAAAATATCCCTTTTTAAAAATTGTGACCCCAGATATAAAACACTGCATTGCATATAGCAAAAAACATCCCCACATCCAAAATTCATAAAGAGCTCTTACAAATCAGATCAGGAAGAGACCCACAAGCCAGCAGGAAGGAAGGGAGAACCACAAGAAGAGAGTGGGAGGAAGGTGTCTCAGGCGTTTCCTCCAGGTGTCCCTCCAATGTCTTTCAGGAGAGCACCAGCCCCTCACCCCATTCAAAGTAGCCCAGAGAAACAGCGTAGCCCAGACAGTCCCTTAAAACCAACCGGGTCCCTCTCTGGCTCCAGGCCCACGTTCCTCAGGACACCAGACTGTCCCACAGATGTTAACAACTGCAGTATCTGGGAAGTGGGTCTTAGGCACTAACCTGCAATGACCACCTGCATGACCTAGTGGCTTATCCCAACTCTGTGACTTGCGATGACCTTGCATGTGGAAAATGATACCAGGTTCTGGTCCTTTGGGCCTGTTTGTGGCCATGAAGACCACGGATTCAACGGCCTTTGCTTTTGTCCTACCTTGTGGGGTTTTGTGAGATATCACTGAGATGATTTTTGCAAAGAGCTAAAAGGTGTGTGTGGGGGGCGGGGGGCGGTGAGTTCAGATGAAGGACTCTGAGTGTCCAGAGGTGCCTTGGGAGGCTGTTTGTGAGGGTTCAGCCTCATCTGTTTCTTTAGTCTTCCCCAAAATTCTGTAGGTTATTTTCCACACTGACAGAGTTTCCTTTCTGCTTACCCCAGTTAGAAGGATGTTATTTTCTACAACTGAACCCTGACAGATGTGGGTCAAAGAGAAAAATGGCCAATAATGTAAGGAAAAGGATATAATCATAGATAGGTATTTTTCAAATTATGAGTACCATGTATAAGACTGCTAATCAATTTGGAAACATTGATAAAACTGACAGTTTTTCAAAATATGTAAGGTATTTAAATTTATACAAAAGAGACACATAACAATAGAAAATTTGCAAATGTTATCAAAGAATAATTACCTTCTGGTCATGTATAAGATCCAAGTGATTTTATGAGAAAATAATTTCTAATATAACAGGATATTTTATTTAACATCAACTGATGTATTTTTTCATTAAAAGTAACTCTTGGTTTCTCCTACTTGACTCAGTTTTTTACCACTTTATAGCTACAGCAAGCAGAGTGGAACAGACAGTTCTTGCTCAGATTTGAGTATCACCTTAGTGGGAGGCAGTGCCTAAGGCCAAAAAACACTTGATTTCAGGAGCCATATTTTTGAGAAAAAAAATTTTTATTTTGTTTTGTATTTAAAAAATCTTGACTTTACAAATCAATGACCAGTGAAAAAAAACCAATGAGAATATAGAATTCATGATCACAAAAGGATGGTTTTCTCACACCAAAATGAATGAATGGTTTCCTCACACCAGCTGACAGACAGGAAGGAGATTTGAGGGGGATTATTGATAGACACCCAACAAAGAGTCTTTAAAGGTGCTTGGTACCCTGGCTCTCTCCTGGGTGAAACCAAGGGCAGAGTGAGAGAAACCCTGGGTAGTTTTAAAGGGGTCCCAGAGCAGACAGGCCCAGGGACTGGCTTTCCATGACTCCGCCAGTCTTGAAGGAACAAGGGTGGTGAATCAAAATGCTTGAGCAGGTCATGTGGGTGGATGGCCGCTAACCTTGCTCCATACACCCTGAGCAGTTGAGGTAAAGAATCCAAGCCCTGGGGGTCAAGAGAAGTAGTGAGTGGGCAGGTGGACAAAGCTGGAGAATTCTGTCATCAGGACAAGGATCTGCAGTGTCCATGGGCCTGTTGCCATTCAGACTGTAGAACTGGCTGGGCACGTGGCAGCAAGGCTCAGAGACAAATGTCTCACCTCATGCTAGAAAGACAAGCCAACCTCCCGAAATTCAGATCACCATGCTGAAAAGCGTGGAAAAGGGGACCATGTTGAACTGATTTCAGTTTATACTCTGGGTTGACATGTTTCAGTATAAAGGTGGCAAATTTCATGAGTAAGTTTTCTTCTTTTGTTCTTTCTGAAGATGTGGAGGGAAGCACATAGCTCCTAAGTTTTCATTTCAACAGTTCAGCTATTTTTTCTATTAGACTGTAAACTCCTTGAAGGATCCAGTTTTCTTTCTTTCTTCCTTTTTCTTTTTTTTTTTGGATATTTTGAGCATTTTATTTATTTCTTTTTTCTTTTTTATTATTGTTCAAGTACAGTTGTCTCCATTTTCCCCCCACCACTCCCTAGAACATTTTCTTTCATTAGCAGAAATGGACTGTCTTGAACTAAGTATCTGTTATGGAGAAATAAAGATAGTTACCTATTTGTATTCTGAACCTGTATGAAATTCATACCTGCTATAAAAACTTAATGGGTGCTGGCACAAATGTGATAGTAAAACTTAAAGTCAAAAAGGGAGTACTTACCAACCTTTCTTATGAATCGAAAAGTAAAAATTCTAAATATCCTAGCAAGTCAAATCCAGCAACACAACAAAAGAATAGTTGACGACAACCAAGTTGACTTTATCCAGAGAATGTAGGGGTGGTTGAATATTAATATATCTATTAATGTAATTATCGGTTTAAAATGATCTCATTGCCAAAAAGCTATTTGTTAATTTCCAGTGCACATTCTTAATATAAAAACACATGATAATGGAAAGACTATTGGACTGAAAGACAATATTGTTAATATCATCATTACCCAAAGTGATCTACAGATTCAATCCAATCCCTATAAAAATTCCAATGATGGTTTTGGAAAAAATAGAAAAATCTATTCTAAAATTCATATAGAATCTCAAGGGACCCTGAATAACTAAACAATCATGAAAAAAAAGTTAAATTAAAAGCAAAGGTGGAGGAATCACATTCCTAATATCAAAAGTTATTACAAAGCCGTGGTAATCAGAACAGTGTGATATTGGTACGAAGACAGACATACAGACCAAAGGAATAGAATGGAGAGCCCAGAAATACACCCTTTCAAATATGGTCAAATAATTTTCAACAAGGGTGCTAAGACCACTGAACGGGGAAAGGACAGCCTTTTCAAAAAATGGTGCTAAGAAAACTGGATATTCACATAAATGAGCAAAAGAATGAAGGGGGACTCTTACCTAACACCATAAACAAAAATTAACTAAAAATAGATCAAAGGCCTAAATGTAAGAACTAAAACTATTAAATTTTTAGAAGAAAACATAGGGGCAACTCTTAGTGACGTTGGATTTGTTATTGAATTCTTAAATATGACACTAAAGACACAGGCAAGTAAAAAAAATAGACAAATTGAACTTCCTGGAAATAAAAAAACTTTTGTACATTGAAGGACACTATCAACAAAATAAAAGAGAACTCACAGAATAGGACAAAATATTTAAATTACATATCTCATAAGGGATTAATGTCTAGAAAATATAAAGAACTACTAAAACTCAACAACGATAACAACAACAAAGAACCTGATTCAGAAATGAGCAAAAGACTTGAATCGACATTTCTCCAGAGAAGATATATAAGTGGACAATAAACACGTGAAAAGATGCTTGACATCTTTAGTTCACTAGGGAAAATGCAAATAAAAACTAACCCACCCATCAAGACGGCTACTACCAAACAGAAAATAACAGGTGTTGGCAAGGATGCGGAGAGATTAGAACTTGAGTGTGATGATGGTGTACAATGGTGCAGCCCTTATGGAAAACAGTATGGAGGGTCCTCGAAAAATTGAAAACGGAATTATCATACAATCGAACAATTCCTCTTCTAGGTATATACACAAAATAGCTGAAAACAGAAACTTGAAGAGATATTTGCACAGCCATGTTCGTATCTGCATTATTCAAAATAAATAGCCAAAAGGTAGAAGCAACCCAAGTGTCCATCAACAGATGAATGGATGGACAAATATGTAAATGTGCACACACACACACACACACATATATATTACACACATGTATATAATATTATGCATTCATATAGATTACAGATACATATATATGATTGATTACTCAGCCTTAAAAAGGAAAAAATCCTGACACATGCTACAAAGTAAATGAACTTTGAAGACAGTATGTTAAGTGAAATAAGCCAGGCACAAAAGAACAAGTACTGTAGGATTCCACTCACATGAGGTACTTAGAGTGAGCAGTCAGATTCACTGTGACATAAAGGAGGACGGTGCTGGAGGGACTGAGGGGATGGGGGAGGGAGAGGCCCTGTTTACCTGGGATTTTCAGCTTTGTGGGATGAGAAGCGCCCTGGAGATGGGTGGCAGTGGCGGTGGCGGTGGCACAGCAGCGTGAGTGTGCTCAGGGCCCCTGAGCTATCGACTCAGCAATGTTTAAATGGTACAGTTCATGGTGACATATTTTACCATAGTTTAAAGACATACATTTTTAATTCAGAAAAACATAAAACCACATCTAAGTCAACTTAGATAGTTGACTTAGGAAGCTCTTTCTAAACTAATTAAATAAGGTTTACATTAAGTCATAAACATATGTGGAGAAAATAATAAAATTTTAATATCAAAGAAGGCTTGATGTTTTAAGAAAGAGTTGAATCAATGAAAAAATACTGATAGATCTAGTTGAAATAGTTTAATATTTTAAAAATATTGTCTTTAAATGAATTTATAGGTATAAAGTAATTTCAATTAAAATTTTTGAGTTTTTAGTGAAAGTTCACAAAATAAATCTAAACATCATTCGGAAGAATCAGTGCAGCTGGATATTCAGGAAATATTTTGAAAAAGAAAGTTAATGGGGGGGTGTGGAGGGGAGAAGAGCATGGCATATTTAATTTTTCAAAGCTACAATAATTAAAACATTATAGTTCTGTTACAAGAATAAACAGCTCAGTGAAACAGAATTGACAGTCCAGGAACAAATCCAATTATGAGTAAATATTTAATATATGATAAAATTGGGATTTAAACCAGGGAAGTACAAAGGCTAGAATAATTGACTATTCCAAAAAAAAAATCCAGTCAGCTCAAGTAGTTAAACAAACATGAAATATAATACTGTGGAAGACAGAGAAGAACTCTGGCTGGAGTGGCTCGGTGGACTGAGCACAGACCTGCAAACCAAAGAGTCACCAGTTCGATTCCCAGTCAGGGCACAGGCCTGGATTGCGGGCCAGGTCCTCAGTGTGGGGCGCAAGAGGGGCAACCACACACTGATGATTGTCTCCCTTTCTCTCCCTCTCTTCTCTCTCTAAAAATAAATAAATAAAATCTTTAAAAAAACATAGAGAATAATAATATAAAATATTTATATGATATTCAGCCGGGAAAGGCCTTGCTAAATAAAAAGCAAAGAAAGAAACCAAAAACAAAAAAATAAACATCTCTTAAGAGACAAAAATCTGAAATTTTCTAACGCTCATACACAAACATAAAATCATCAAATGTCAATAAGCAAGAGTCAACCAACTAACAAGGAAATAATCTTTACAACAGGTGACAAAAGAATAATAACCATAATACATAAAGAACCACTACGTGTCAGTATGAACAAAATATCACTCCACTAAACAATGAGTGAAGGCCACGAACAACTCACAGAAGGAGAAACGGAAGCATGGCCACACCAACGTCCTGGCGTCCCAGTGAAGAACGCAAATGGAAACTATGGGCCCTTGGATGCATACACGTGTCACGAGCTTTAAAAATGTTTATGCAACTTCACCCAGAATCTCTACTAGGAATTTACCTTAGGGAAATGTCCACATATTTGTGGTATTATTTGTAATAGTAAAAACCTGGAAACCAGATGAGTCTAATAAAAAGGAAGTAGACTTTTCAAGTGATAGTATTTTATATAGGGAAAATCACAACTAAAAAGGTAGAAAATGCACCATTAAAGATAATATAAAAAATACTAGTGCCATAGAAAGTTGTGCCCAATTACAGCAGTCAGGTCCCAAGAGGAGCTTGATGGCACACTCAGGCTGGAATAAGTCTAGGAGGGATTAATAAAAGGGCTCCTTACAAAGCTAAGGGAAGGGCTAGATGGAAACAAAGGGGATAGTAATAACCCAGGGCTAATAGCATCCCTGTCACTAGGCCCAGAAGGATGCGAGGACAGCAGGGCAGGGACTAGGGCCAGGTGAGGGAGGGACCTGTGATGCAGAATCTTGGGCGGCATTCGCCCTCAGGCTTGTGCAAGTGAGAGGGGAATGGGGGGCCTCCTTACATTCTTGCACCCTCGGGACCTCCCTCCAGGCATTGCAGTCTTGGCCCTGGGGGAGGGAGCTATTACAGGAAACGGAAAGGAAAACGTGTTAGAGAGGTCTGCCTAGAAAGGAGCAGTGACCTGTAGCAGGAGACCACAGAGAGCCCGAGGTGACCCTGCAGGGAGGCTGCCTGAGGTAAACACCCTGTCTTCACTGCCCTCTGTTCTCTTCTCTCCTGCTGGGCTCCTCCTCACCACACCCATCTGGAAGCCAGAGGGCAAGGCTGCTCCACAGTCATCCTCTAGGGCAGACAGCAAGGCTGCAAGGGGCACAGTGGTCCAGTACAGCAACACGGAATGAAGCAAAACGAGCAGGTTCCAAACCAATAGCCACATCTCGGGCTGGATTTAATCTCAGGTTGTTTTGGTCAGTAACACACCAACCTGTGGCCCATGGGCCACATGCACCTCAGGATGGCTGTGAATGCGGCCCAACACAAAATCACAAATTACTTAAAACATGATGAGACTTTTTTGTGTGATTAGGTGTTGTGATATATTTAATGTGTGGCCCAAGACAACTCTTTTTCCGGTGTGGCCCAAGGATGCCAAAAAACTGGACACCCCTGCTGCAAGCCTGTAGCCTAGGAGCACTACAGCAGGATTGCAAACAATAACATAAACCGAGTCACTTTAAATAGAGCAGAGCTGCCTTGTCAAAGGAACTGCCCTGCACATCTTCTACCTCAGCCCTTGGGGTGCAGAAACAAAGCAAACTAACGTTTGGACTGGCCCGAAGCAATCTTGTTTTCCTAAAAACTATTTGCAAAGATAACAAGAAACCAGATATTATGACTACTGGGGTCACACAGGCTAGGTGTGTAGTGGGCCACGCCATCCAGGTCTGGGTGAGCATTCTGAGCTGTTCACACGACAGCAAAATCTCCCAGCGACAGACTTAAGCAGGCACGGCTGTCCTTCAGTCTTCTGCCTCTCACTCAGCCATCAGGCGCTTCTGTGCTTTCCCGTGGCTTAATCCCTCCCTTCCAGCTTGATTCTTTTGGCCAGCGTTTAAATACAGGGTTCGGCACAAATAACACCCCTTTTTAATTACAAAATCTTTTGTTACAAAATCATAAGCATGTAATTCTGTAACAACAATATCACACTCAAGCGCACCATTTGACATTTTAGGTGAAATGTTCAAATTACTGTCCATCTCGTGCAAGACATTCACGTACCCTGCCAACCACGCTCGAGCAGGCGTGACTGCTGCTGGACCCTGTACACTTAATTCGCCTCCATCTGAACATCCCCCTGCGGTGGCTGCGTGATTCATAGCCCTGTACCCCTTCTGGACTGAAGCATTTCTTCTTCAGGATGCCAGGAGTGTTGCCTCCTGATGGCTCGCAGCTCAGTCCCCCTCTGGGAACTGCCAGTGGGAGCTGCCTTACCCAAGGTGACATCAATTCTCTAGGGCAGGCCACATCCTGTGCCTGCGTGTTTTAAGAGTACTCAAGATTTGTTTTGAAAAGGTGTGGGGTAACTCAGGACGTGGCCCCTCCATGACCTCAGACAACAGGTGCCTGTCTGGCCAGCAGCCACAAGGAACAAGAAAAACAGTCTCTATCTGGATGTCCCAGGCCTCGCAAGGCCCCTGTGTCTCAAGGCTCCTGTGTCTATCACCACAGTGTAGGATTGTCACATGCTACTCCCTCTCTAACCCTACAAGTAGCACCAAGGCTGGAGGAGGGCGTTATTCCACACACTGATCCACTGCCAGTGGTGCACTTCCCTGGGATGTGAGTGACGGACAGCATGTCCACAGCATGTCCACCTCTGCTGGTCCTCTGGGTGTTTTTTTTGGAATATCACGAACGCAAGTACCGCTCCCTGGTTTGGAGCTCCTGCATTACAACAGGTAGGAGAGGACTGTCACAAAGGAAGAAGTTCATACTCTCAGATCCCTAGAAACAGTGCAGACAGCACATCACACAGGGCAGCGCCCCATTCGGTCACAAGGCAGAGGCAGTGAAGAGAAAACAGGGGACAACGTGGGCAGGAACCTCTGTTATGGTTCCCATGGGAAAGGCAAGGCAAGGCAGAGCACACAGGTTTAGGTATGGGGGCTGTCCCACGTTGTCTGGTGCCGACCCTGGGGTGACGGTGGTTCTGGTATAAGTGTCCTGAAGTGTAGGGGGCATGGACTCCGGCTTGGCTGGTTTGCATCTGAAAGCTGTGCTCACAGGGAGTCCTCTTCCATGTCTTGGAACAGGCTAGCCCTGGGAGAGGCGGCCTCTCCAGGATCAGCCAGGCTGCCCTGTCAGAATCAGAAAATACAGGAAACAAAGTGTTCTGATTGACACAAGCTGGAAAGGCCCACCCCCCTTGCCTTGATTGTGGGACAACCCTGAAGGGCAGCGTAGCTCCCAGAGCATTGCTGAGGCTCCTGTGTCCCTTCCCCAGGGAAGTCCTGACCCTGCACTTGCCTCCCTCTGTAGGCAGCCCTCACCCTATCGTCACAGAGCGAGTGGGAAATGACTGCTGGGGGAGGCAACTCTCTTCAGTTATGGAAACCCCCTTCCCCCTGACCAAGGCAGAAATGGGAAAGGCAAAAGGAGAGGCCATCATGGTGAGTGCTGGGCCTACCACAGGCTCCTGGGGGCACGGTGGGGACAAAACTGCTGCAGGAAGAGGGCACGTGGCAGGCGCTCCTGCTCCCGTCTGTTTCATTATCCCCCTCAGCCCCCAGCCCACCACTGCTCTCCACCTCTCCCACACCCACCCTCAGGGTCTGGTGAAATCCACCGCACATACCAGGGGAGCCACCTCCCCACTCCGGTGCTTCCGGCCCATGCCGGTGGGAGTCATGTGATCACTTCAGTGGGTGATCAGCTCCCCAGAGTGATGAGGTGATGCTCTGAGGGGTGACCTGATGCCCAGGACAGAACAGGCTCTTTGCAAGTTTGTGATGTGCAGTGTGGTTGGACCACTTCCGGAGCCAGGGGTAGGGATGAGGAGGCGGGGACAGGGGCAGACTTACTTCTCTGCAGATATTTGGTCCCAGTTTTCAAGCCCAGGTTGCGTAACACCTGAGGAGAGCTACGCTCCCCCGTCACCCACACCTTTTCCTGCTCTGTGGAGCGTTTCACAAGCCAGCTGCTTCTCAGAGAAGGTCTATTTTGGGAGCTGTTTTCATTTGACCTATATTAAACACAGTCACAAGGCAGAGGCAAGTCGCAGGGTGCAGGGTGGCCTGCTTGCTCTTTGTGCTTTTTTAGTGTCACGGGTGAGCAAACCAGACAAGCTGGAGCCCATAGCTTAGGAGCTGAGACTCAGAGGCCCAGGACTTCATGGGCCTCCCACTCCGGACAGCGGAGGCTTGGACCACCCACCTGTAGTAGGTGCAGGCCCAGGCCCTCCCACCCCCCCGTCCTACTGCACATGTCTGAGCCGCCAGCCCCCTGGTCTCTGCAGCACCGGGCTGGGAGAAAGTCACACTCCTCGTAGGCCTAGAATCTACCAGGACAGCCAAGATGAGTCCGGCCCTGTGAAAAGTTGCAAGAGTTTTAATTCCCCTCCATAGGAAATTCTCTTTCCTGAGTTAATAATTAAATCACATGACCAGCAGGGGGAGAGAAAGGGCTGCTGGGAGCCATCTGCGCACAAACAGGTGCCACTCTGCAGTTCCCACCACTTTGGAGGCCGTGGAAAAAAATGACAGCAGAAATGACTCTCCCACAAAGCACCCCACTTGTCCCTCTTCAATGGGGGTGTCTCCTGGAGCACAGCTTTCTATCGTGAGCCTCTTTATTGTCTCCCAGGAAGTAGAGGTCTGATTCCAGGGTCCCAGGGGTGTCCAAACTTTTGGTGTCTCTGGGCCACACTGAAAGAAGAGTTGCCTTGGGCCACACATTAAATACATCGTGACGTGTAATCACACACACACACAAACTCATGTTTTCAGGAAATCTACAATTTTGTGTTGGGCTGCATCCTGGGCCGCCGGTTGGACACTCCTTTGCCCCATGCTGCTGACCCCGGACCTCCACCTCTGGCAACCCCTCTCTGCTGAGAGCCAAGGCCCTGCCTCCAGACAGCTGTCCCTCTGAGGCAGCACATCCAGCAATTCCAAAGCAGAACTGCTCCCCTTCTCCACACCCAAACAAGCCCCCACCCCACTGTGGGTGCTGCTGCTGGCCTGGCGCTCCCCCCGTGCCCCATGCTGTTATACCTTAGAGTAGATGGACCCTGTGGGGAATTCTGCAGCCAGCTGGGAGATGCTGATGTTGTGTCCCCTTAGAACTTCCGGAAAAGGGTCCCAGCTTTGTGCCGTGCAGCATACAGCAGGGTTTCCGCTGCCAGACACCTTGTAATCAAGTGGGTGGAGGGCTCCCCTTGAGATGCTGAGCTTCCCCTGCACACAAAGGTGATCACATGGCTCCCCACCAGAGCTGGTGGAAGCACCTTGAGGAGGCAGGATGGGGACGCCCCTGGACAGTTGGTGGCTGGCAGTGGTGGAGAGGGAGAGGGACAGAGAGCTGGGGGCTGTGGAGGCTGAGGAGAGCTGGACAAGGGGCTGTGAGCTAAGTGCAGAAGTGAGAGGAAATTTAAAAACTTGAGTTTGTTGTTGAGGGGTGGAAGCGAGAACACAGGAGAGAATGGGTAGAGTATTCCTGCAGGGTCACAGCTCTGGGGGAGGAGGGGCAGAGGTGGATGAGGCACAGCATGCCCATCACACAGGTATGTGGGTGCTCTGAGAATACAGCAAGGGTGGGTTAGGAGAAGAAGCTGGAGCCGGCACGAGGAGGTTTGAATTCAAACGTGTCCTTCCAGCCGGGTGGCTCCTTTTCTTCCTCATCTCTTGTTTCTCCCCATTCTCTGTGGCATGAGGAGTCCTGGCGGTCCCATCAGCCCCAGCGGAAGTTGTAAGACACCATCTCAGGCTGAGAAAGAGACAGCCGTGGACAGAGGGCTGCCCACAGTCCAGCTTGTCTCCCAGTCCACTAGCGCACCGACTCCCAGGAAGTAAATTCTTGGGCAGGGCCTCCTCCCTCTGGGGCGGGAGTGCTGGGGAGGCAGGGAAGCCAGGACAGAAGGACCAAGGAAAAGGATCGTGGAAGCAAAGTCAAATAGAGGTGATGGAGGGATTTGGGAAGAAAAACCCACTTTGCTTCATCAAGGAATAAAAAAAGAAAAGGCAATATAATTTTCTACCCAATGAGATACCAAAAAAAATTAATAAATAATGGTAAAAATCTCAATAGAGGGGATATTATCACAGAGAAATGACTTTCACGCCATAATTTCAATCTCAACACTTTGCTGGAACGTGGTAGGTGCTCAAAAAACACTTGTCGAAAGAACAAATTCTCAAAGAAAGAAGGTCCGTGTTAACGGCAGGTCTGCACTAGGAGAATTGCTTAACTCCATCATGAACTGTCTGTAAATAGTGATGGCAGGCGATTGTTACGCAGGTATGAGTAAGCAAAGAGCCGTAAAAGATATCTGGACACAATTCAGGAAACAGGAGTATCCACTGGGTAGTAGCCGGCATCAGAGAATTTTCGTTCACTTCCTTAAATGTCATGGTGGTTTTATGGTCATGCAGGAGAATGTCCTTTTTGAGGAAATGCTTGTTAAAATGCTTAGGAGTGAAGTGTCAGGATGTCTACAAGTTATTTTGAAGAGTTTTGGCCAAAAAATAAAGCATAGAGGAGAAATGTTTAAAATTGTTAAGTATGGGAATATGAGTATTTATTGTACTTTTTCTCAATTTTTCTGTATGTTTGTAAATATTTACAATAAAAAATTAAAAATATGAATATAATACAACATAAGGCTAGAGAAAAAACAAAATATAGCTTTTAAGAGTGATAAATAAAAAAGCAAAAAATGTATTAAAAGCATATAACACGGAAATAGAAAGGCTGGAAATAATTGCCACTCTGATGTTAAAATGATAAAGATATCTTTTACTCAACTTCCTGTTATGTGTTTAAACATGTTTTGAAAAGCATGCTTAAGAGCTATTGACAACAATCAATTACTGCCTCACTTCCCATACCCTTTATATGTTGTCATGACATATATGTTGTGGGTTCAACACAACTCACCTTACGATGTGCCTCTGTGGTGTGTGGATTATTTTGAGTTAAAGGCAACCTGGACCCTGTGGGCTCAAGAGCAACTTCTGTCCCTGCTTGAAATACCTAGAAGACTTTGAATTAGGGGCCTTACCCATAGTAAGAAATTACCAGAGATAAATTTTTTTTTACCTATCTACAGGGCAGAGCAAACTACTAATAACTGAATATCTGTTCTTCTTATCCTCATTCAATGACCCATTGAAGTCCCAAGCCTCCTTACCTAGCCTTTAGTTCAGAATGCCATATACAACATCTGTCCAGAAGGTATCCAGCCATGTTGTATGAAAAATAGAGACATTTACTGAAGAAGATAAAAGAAACATTGTACGTAGGACAATGACGACTCAGTCCCTTTTAAAGTAGGCACCTTGGGACCTCACACAGGTCTCCTAATTGCCATCAGCTGCCACATCGTATTTTCCTGAATCTCACCGATGGTCTGAAGTCGCTTCCCTTTCAAAGGTGATTTTAGTTTTGGGGAAAGCCAGAAGTCAAAGGGCACCAAATCTGGGCTGTAGGGGAGCTGAGTCAGCTGGGTGATTTGATGTTTCACCAAAAAACTCTGCACAAGACGTGATGTAAGAGCTAGTGCATTGACATGATGAAGCTGCCAATCACGAGTTACCACAGCTGCGGCCTTCTGAATCCTCCAAATAGTTTCTGCGGAGGAATGTTCAAGCTTAACAAAAAATGTGATGCAGATTCGTTGCTCTACTCATTCAATTTGAATGTGACGGCCACACAGAACACATGCTCACTCAATGGCATCTACCACCCCCACTGACTAGTACAGTGAAGTCGTCATTGTTCACGCATGTGCATTCCAGTCCACTCTCCTTAGCTGCCAGGTTACATTGACGTGGCATGAACTGTTCTTGTTACATCAACAATGGCTGGACCTTTTCCGGACAGACCTCATTTCAACCTTCTGTCCCTGAACCTCTCCTGTGTGTGGGATTCGCCTATGTGCATATGTAATGAAGTGGTGATTTTCTCTTGTTACTCTGTCTCATGTAGATTTAATTATTAGACCAGCTGAAAGAAACTTGAGGGTAAAATAAAGTTTCTTCCTCCCCAGAGTCGGTGCCACAAGCAGAATCCCTTACTAGCTGGGCAACGCTCACCCTGAAGCTGCCGCAATAGAAGCAGCCTGGGACCTCTAGCGTGAGCTGGCAAAGGTAAGAATTCTTTCCAAGTGAGGCTCCCAGATCCACCTGCAGAGAGCCATGCAAGTGGAGTGGTAAGAGTCTTTTTGTTTTCCCTTTCTAAATTTAGATTAGCAGGAGAAAATATTTGTTAATATAAACTAGTTTCTTGGGCTTAGTGACTCTTGGTTATTTGATACGAGTACTCATGAATTTTGTTAATTCTGTTTTTCTCTGTTTCTGTCTAGTGTTTCTCCTTTTGTCTTGTTCTTTGTCCTGAGAGCTTGGCATTTGTGATCAATGAGAATATTTTCTCTGGTTGCTACCATGTGGAAGGCGTACACACTAGGGTACATCTCGTGGCAAGTCGATTAGACTGGGGTTCCAAGCACCTCCTTGTCTGGCCATGCCGACTCTCAGGGGAGTTTGTGACAAGGGACCCCAGCCCACAAGAGGCCTTTGTTGACTTAACTATCATTGTTTGTTAGTGCTGGGAAAAAAACCCATTCTAGTAGCACCTGCCCAGTGCCACGAGTTAGTGGGTTTGTGGCTGCAGGAGTCTCGTGTTTGTGGAGCCTGGAGCTACACCACTCTTAGTGAGTGAGGGTCTTTGCTCTCCTCATTTCCTTGCTTCCTTGGTGGGGCCATCAAAGGCTCTTTGGTTTGAGTGGCTGTAGAAGCTACTGTCAATTGACAGATGATGGATCCTTTTAACTGGAAAAGCTTCTAAATTGGGAAAATTTTAGAAAGCTATCATTACAGACAGCTTGATTTATACCTATAAAAAGGCCAAGGTGAAAAAGTAGATACAAAAGAGTGTAATGACTAGACTTACAAACAAAAACCAGTTTGGGAAGCCTTACGGGATTTGCGGTCTCAGCTTCCCCTCATGGGTCTCACAGATGGTAATAAAACATGAGGTTAATTTAAGAAAAAATGGGAAGAGGCCAGCAAGGTGGAAATTCTCAGACGGTTATTAAAAAATGAGATAAATAAACATTGATGGGTTCAAAGATTTTAATACAGACCTACCAAAGGCTGAGTGGGTCAACATGACCCCCTGTTGGTACCCCGACATTAAAGGGTGCCAAACAAGTCTTCTCTAGTTACCCCAGTTGAGAGAAATTTTAAAAGCCGGAAGGCAGAGCTTACAACGACAACCCTGACCGGCAATTGTTTGGGGCAGCGGCCACGCTGGTTAAATCAAGTTAAAGATTTATAACAGGGCTGGGGCCCCTTGGCTTGACTCCTCACTGGGGACCCAGAGCCCTTTTACGCAGAGTGGTTACCACGGTCAGGGGATAGAAAAGGGAAATGTGCAGGACTCCTTGACAGGGGCACTCCGTGAACTGCGGCACCAAGATCCATTGGTGAAGCCCTCACTCAGGCTGCCGTCAGATGAAAAGATATGGAAGTGTAAGGACTGACAAGATTATGCAAATTAGAAAATTGAAACAGGGTTTATGTTTTAAAAGTTAGGTCAATTTTACCTGAATGTTTTACTGTTTGTCCTAGCTGAAACCTGACAAGATGTTTGAAAGGACTTAACAACGTTTGATCAGAAATTGGGCGAAATTGGAAGCTGAAGACTCAAGAGCCTGACAGGGACTTGCTAAAAGGCTTCTCCCCTAAACTAAAGTAAAACTATACACCCAAAGGGGAGAAAAAGCAAATTAGGGATGAAGTATCTGGGCAGGTAGGCTAACCCAGGATACCATGCGAGAACTTGAGAGCAAGTGTCCTCCTCTTCCAAATCTTTGTGAAGCCAAACATGCAGCTCTAGGAGCAGTTCAAAGCACATCTCTCTCTGCCAACCCCAGTTCCTAAGACCGAAGGGAAAAACCGTTTTTTAAAAAGAGTAAAAGTGGCTGTAGAATCCACCTTGCCCAAAATCGAGCCACAGCTTCCATAAGATTGTCTTCTCCATAACTGTTAATTTTGAAAGCTTTGGCCATCTGAACATGTGACATTAATTTATTCCATCTGCCAGGAACACACTTTAGACCCAGCTGCGCTTTTTGAAACCAGGGGTTTCGTGTTGTTTTGCCTGTCTCGTGGCTACAAGGTCTCTGCCTCTGTCTGTGGGTGTCTATGTGTGTTGTAAATGGGAGATATTTTTATACCTCCAGATGGTGTTGTTAACATTATTTTAATAAGTAAAATTAATTCATTTGAAGGAAAGTGCTTGTAAGGATTAGACATTGTAAACTCTCAGTGAGATAGAGACTAACCCAAATATTTTTTTCAAGTTTATGTAATCATCTTTAATGAATAAGAGCTAGTTTAAATTTGTTAGTTTAATTAAAATGTACATGTCTTTAGAGTTATCAGCATTGAATATCATGCAGATAAACAACTTTATTCCACCTAGGTTTACTAGTCAAGTATATTTATACTATCTCTGTTGCAAAAATAGTCAGCAAGCTAACCTTACAGCTAAAAGGACAAGAAAAAGAAGAGCAAACAAAGCTCAAAGGGAGTAGAAAAAAGGACATAATAAAGATTAAAGTGGAAATAAATGAAATTGAGTCTAAAAAACCAATAGAGCCCTGGCTGGTGTGGTTCAGTGGATGGAGCACCGGCCTGAGAAGCAAAAAGTTGCCAGCTTGTTACCCTGTCAAGGCACATCCCTGGGTTCCGGGCCAGGTCCCCAGCTGAGGGTGTGCGAGAGGTAACTGATTGATGTTTCTCTTTCACAGTGATGTCTCTCTCCCTCTCTTTCTCCCTCCCTTCCCCTCTCTCTAAAATAAGTAAATAAAATCTTTAAGAAAAACAGAAAAGATCAATGAGACCAAGAGCTGGTTCTTTGAAAAGAGAAACAAAATTGATAAATCTTCAGCCAGATTCATCAAGAAAACAAGAGAGAGGGCCAAAGAAACAAAATCAGAAATGAAACAGGAGAAGTAACAACTGACACCACAGAAATACAAAGGAGAGTAAGAAAATACTATGAACAATTATATGCACACAAATTGGACAACCTGGAAGAAGTGGATACACTACTAGCAACATACAGTCTCCTAAGACTGAATTAGGAAGAAACAGAAAATCGGAGAAGACTAATAACTGCTAACAAAATTGAGTCAATAATGAAAAAACTCCTAAGAAAAGTCCTGGACCAGTTGGCTTCACAGATGAATTTTACCAAACATTCAAAGAAGAATTAATACTTGTCCTTCTCAAACTCTTTCAAAAAAATTGAAGAAGAAAGACGGCTTCCAAACTCATTTTACAACTTCAGCATTACCCTGATACCAAAACCAGGCAGATACCACAAAAAAAAAAAAAAAAAAAGAAAATTACAGGCCAACATCCCTGATAAACATAGATGCAAAATCTTCATAAAATATTAACAAACCAAATTCAGCAATACATTAAAATGTTCATACACTAATCAAGCGGGCTTCTTTATTCCTGGGATGGAAGGTTAGTCCAATATCTGCAAATCAATGAACATAATATACCACATAAACAAAATGAAGGATAAAAAGTGTATGATCATATCAATAGCTAAAGAAAAAGAATTTCACAAAATCCAACATCCATTTACGATAAAAACTCTCATCAAAGTGGGGATAGAGGGAACACACCTCAACATAACAAAGGCCATATATGACAAATCCACAGCTAACATCACCCCCAATGGTGAAAAGCTGAAAGCTTTTCCTTTAAGATCAGGGACAAGACAAGGATGTCCGCCTTCACCACTAGCACTGGAAGTCCTAGCCACAGCAGTCAGACAATAAAAAGAAATAAAAGGCATCCAAATTGGAAAAGAAGAAATAAAACTGCCATTGTTTGCGGATGACACAGTACTATATAGAGAACCCTAACTGCCCACCAAAAACTATTAGAATTAATAAATGAATTCAGTAAAGTAACAGGATACAAAGTTAATATTCAGAAATTGGCCAGCCAAGATGGAGGCGTAGGTAGACACACTGTGCCTCCTCGCACAACCAAAAGAAGAACAACAAATTTTAAAACAAAAACCAACCAGAACTGAGAGAAAATCGAACTGTATGGAAGTCCAACAACCAAGAAATTAAAGAAGAAACACATCCAGACCAGTAGGAGGGGCGGAGAAGACTCGTGCAGTGGGGCAGTGGCTGGCGGATTGGGGAAAGGCGCGGCCGGCCAGGAGAGGTGGCAGCTGTGGACCAGGTGTCCCACTCCCTCATGAGGATAAACCGGGAGGAACAACTGGGGAGCGAGACAGACCCCGCAACCCAGAGTTCCAGCTCGGGGAAATAAAGTCTCAAAGCCTCTGATTGAAAACTCCTGTGGGGATGGAGGTGGCGGCAGCGGGAGGGACTCCTGGACTCACAGGAGAGCTCGTTGGAGAGACCCACAGGGTCCTAGAGCATACATAAGCCCACCCACCTGGAAACCAGCACCAGAATCAGCACCAGAGGGCCCAATTGGAGTGGGTTACACGGAAAGTCACTGAAAACTGGCAGAGAGCAGAGCAAGAGCCATTGTTCCCTCTTGGACCCCTCCCCCACAAACAGCGTCACAATGCAGCGACATGGTTGCCCCACCCTGGTGAACACCTAAGGCTCCACCCCTTACTACGTAACAGGCGCGCCAAGACAACAAAAATGGCCCAAATGAAAGAACAGATCAAAGCTCCAGAAAAGATACAACTAAGTGATGAAGAGATAGCCAACCTATCAGATGCACAGTTCAAAACACTGGTAATCAGGATGCTCACAGACTTGGTTGAATCTGGTCACAAATTAGATGAAGGATACGCTAAGGGAAATGAAGGAAAATGTACAGAGAACCAACAGTGATGGGAAGAAAAACGGTACTCAAATCAATGGTGTGGACCAGAAGGAAGAAAGAAACATTAAAGCACAACACAATGAAGAAACAAGAATTCAAGAAAACGAGGAGAGGTTTAGGAACCTCCAGGATGTCTTTAAATGTTCCAACATCCGAATCATAGGGGTGCCAGACGGAGAAGAAGAAAAGAAAGATATTGAAAACTTATTTGAACAAATAATGAAGGAGAACTTCCCCAGTCTGGCAAAGGAAATGAACTTCTAGCAAGTCCAGGAAGCTCAGAGAGTCCCAAAGAAGTTGGACTCAAGGAGGAACACACCAAGGCACATCGTAATTACATTACCCAAGATGAAAGATAAAGAGAGAATCTTAAAAGCAGCAAGAGAAAAGGAGACAGTAACCTACAAAGGAGTGCCCATCAGACTGTCAGCTGATTTCTCCAAAGAAACCTTACAGACAAGAAGGGGCTGGAAAGGAGTATTCAAAGTGATGAAAGGCAAAGACCTACATCCAAAATTACTCTATCCAGCAAAGCTATCATTTAGAATGGAAGGGCAGATAAAGTGCTTCCCAGATAAGGTCAAGTTCAAGGAGTTCATCATCACCAAGCCCTCATTATATGAAATGTTAAAGGGACTTATCTAAGAAAAAGAAGATAAAAAATGTGAACAGTAAAATAACAACAAACTCACAGCTATTAACAACCGAACCTAAAACAGAAACAAAAACAAACTAAGCAAACAACTAGAACAGGAACAGAATCACAGAAATGGAGATCACATGGAGGGTTATCATCAGGGGGGTGAGTGGGGAGAGAGGAGGAAAAGGTACAGGGAATAAGTAGCATAAATGATAGGTAGGAGATAGACAGGGGAAGGTTAAGAATAGTACAGGAAATGTAGAAGCCAAAGAACTCATGTATATGACCCATGGACATGAACTAAAGAGGGGGAGTGTGGGGGGGAAGGGATGTGCAGGGC
>VMDR010005439.1:0-22174 GCA_007922815.1 Macrotus californicus
ATTTTCTTACAATTTTTGTATTTCTTTGGTGTCAGTTGTTATTTCTCCCCTTTCATTTCTGATTTTATTTATTTGGGTCCTCTCTCTTTTTCTGATGAGTCTGTTTAAAGGTTTGTCAGTCTTGTTTATCTTTTCAAAGAACCAGCTCTTGGATTCATTGATCCTTTGTATTATTTCTTTAGACTCTATTTTGTTTATTTTTGCTCTGATCTTACCTACTCACTTTCAGCATTGTTTGCTGTTCTTTTTCAAGTACCTTGAAGTACAGTTAGATTATTTACTTGAACTTTTCCTTGTTTTTTGAGAGAGGCCTGTAATGCTATGAATTTCCCTCTTAGGACTGCTTTCCCTGTGTCCCACGGATTTTGGGTTGTTGTGTCCTCATCTTCATGTGTTTCAAGGTATCTTTTGATTTCTTCCTTGATCTTGTTGTTGACCCATTCATAGTTTAACAACATGTTATTTTGCTCTCATGTCTTTGTGTGTTTTTCAGTGTCCTTCTGATTGACTTCTAGTTTCATAGCGTTGTGGTCAGAGAAGATGCTTGATAATGATTTCAGTCTTCTTAAATTTATTGAGATTTATTTTGTGTCCTAACATGTGGTCTATCCTAGAAAATGTTCCATGTGCACTTCAAAAGTAGGTATATTCTGCTGTTTTGTGGTGAAATGGTCTGAGGAATCAATTGAATCCATTTGCTCTAGTGTGTTGTTTAAGGCTGCTGTCTCCTTGTTGATTTTTCTGTCTGGAAGATCTATCCATTGAAGTCAATGGCTTGTTAAAATCCCCAACTATAAATGTATTTCTGTTGATCTCTCCCTTTATGTCCATCAAAATACACTTTACATATTTAGGTGCTCCTATGTTGGGTGCATAAATGTTTACTAAGATTATATCATCCTGTTGGATGTTCCCTTTATCATTATGTAGTGTCCTTCTTTGTCTCTTACTATAGCCTTGGTTTTAAAGTCTATTTTGTTGGATATAAGTACTGCTACCCCAGCTTTATTTTCATTTCTATTTGCATGAAATACCTTTTTCTATCCCTTTAATTTTCATGTGTGTGTATCTTTTGATCTGAGATGAGTCTCCTGGAGGCAGCATATATATAGATCTTGTTTTCTTATCCATTCAGCTACCCTATATCTTTCAGTTGGAGCATTTAAGCCATTTACATTTAAGGTGATTGTTGACAGATATGTATGCAGTGTCACTTTGTTGTTAGACTGTTTTCCTCTGTTTTTCTTCTTTTTCTCCTCCTTCTCCATTTTCCCCTTCCCCTCCTTAAAGTAAGCCCTTTAACATTTAAGTACTGGTTTGCTGTTAAGAAACTCCTTCTTCTTGTCCGGGAAGCTCCTTATATCTCCAATTTTAAATGATAGCCTTGCTAGGTAAAGTAGCCTTGATTGTAGATCCCTGCTTTTCACCACCTTGAATATTTAACACCACTCTGTGGAGTAATCAAATGACAGTCTAATTGTTGCTCCATTGTAGGTAACTACCTGCTTTTCTCTTGCAGCTTTGAGGATCGTCTTTGAGCCTTGTCATTTTAAATATGATAGATCTCAGTCAGGCCTCTTTGGGTCCAACTTGTTTGGGACTCTCTGAGCCTCCTGGTTGTGTGTCTTTTTCTTTCACCAGATTAGGGAAGTTTTCAGTCATTATTTCTTCAGAGAGATTCTTGATCCCTTGCTCGTTCTCTTCTCCTACTGGTATTCTCATGATGCAGATGATGTTATGTTTCATGTTGTCCAAAATGTTTCTTAAGCTCTTCTCATTTTGTATATTCTTTTTTCTTTTTGCTAATTATTTTTTTCTATCCAGTCTTCCAAATCACTGATTTGATCCTTCATCTAACCTACTGTTTATTCCTTCCAGTGTATTATTTATTTCAGATATTGCACTCTTTATATCTGATTGGTCCTTTTTTATGGTTTCCAGGTGTTTTTTTCATGCTGTTGAGTATCCTTGTAATCATTACTCTAAACTCTCTATCTGATAAATTGCTTGCCTCCATTTCATTTAGTTCTTCTTCTGGAGAATTCTCTTGTTCTTTCATTTTGGGAGTGTTTCTTTGTCTTCCCATTTTGGCTGCCTCTTTGTATTTCCTGCCTTAGTTGTTAAACTAATCAGTTGGTAAGACAATCTCAGATGTTAAACTTATCAAGCTGTTACCAGGAGCCTGGCTTAAGCTCCACAGGGTGGAGCAGAGTAATTCCTGTGGGCAGGGCTATTGCTTCCCCTCAGGCTGATGTCAGGTGGAGGGGAGTCTGCCTGAGAAAGATGGTTTCTGCAGTGTGGGGAATGACTCAGCACAGGGATCCTGGCTGCTGTTCCTTTATTTCTCTCCCCATAGCCACCAGCCTCAGACTCTCCTCAAGCCTCTCTAGTCCACTCTGCTGTTCCTCAGCTGGAGCCCACGGTAAGTGGCTGCAAATGAAATTTTGTGCATTGGCCTTTTAAGAGGCTCTCTGCATCTCTAGCTGTCTCTCCCTGGCAGGCAGAAACCCTACTGCTTTTCACAGTTGGATGCTATCTGGGTTCCTTTCCGACTCTGGTGCTATAGGCTCAGGAGCCCAGCTTAGGGTTTAGACTGCACACTTCTCAGGGTGAACCCTCCAGCTGCTGAAATATCTCAGCAGAACTTCAGCTGCTGCCTGAGGGAGCCCAGGCATCCCTCTCATACCTCCTCTGTACTCCCTACCAAGTCTTCTTATAGTGAAGTGGTTTCTTCTGTCTGTCCTTGGTTTTAGGGCTTCTCTCCAGTTACTGTTCAGTTGGTTATTCAAGATGATGTCTCTACAATTTAGTTGTAATTCCAGATTGGTCCTGGGAGGGGGTTAGTGTAACTTCCACTTACTCATCCACCATCTTGGATCATCCAATAAATACAAATTAAATGAGCACCTTGTATGTGACAGGAACTGTGCTAGCCCCAATAGTTCACTATTTCATAACAATGAAAATGGATTCTGGCTTTTTTTCCTTTTAGCAAATTCTGCTTTCTCAACTGGCAAAACATGAGCATTTTCCACAAGGAGACACAAACTCGGTATGGTGGTGATTAGTCACGTAAACGGCGCTATAGCTATAGAAGGGCTGATGAGCACGTGGGACAACCTGCTTCTCTCTTTTCTGGAAGAGCGTCGCACCTGTCGCTTCCATGAGTTACTTTAGCTCGTTGCTGGCTACATTCAGGCCATTGTTGTGGTGGGTGGGTTGGGTAGTTTCCATGATTGGTATTAAAATCAGTTTTAAGAGTAATACTTAGTGTATCTGTAACATCACCATATAGCATGGTTCTAAGTAGTTCTTCATGTGAATACAATATTTTGTAGTTGTGTATATATAACTATGCCTTAAACAAACTGAACATATAAATATCAACTTAAAAAAAAGTCATATATCACAGGATTAGTATTCAAGTGAACATTCTCTTCTGAAGTTAAATTATATTTTAAATATATCAATTTTAAGAATAAATCCATTGTATAAAAAACACAAAAAGACCCTTTCCCTAATTAAAATTTGAGAGTGAATAACTGTGTGGCAAAATGTGTAGCAACACAAACTTCTGAAGAGGTACAACTCCAGTATGTACACTAGCAGCAAGCCTTTCTCAGGCAGGTCGTGTGTTCTCCAACATTTAGCACGGGGCCTAGGCATGGTGGGCACTCACACTGTAGTTATTTAATGAAGACAAAAGGAAGAAGGAATGCAGTGGAAGTAAGGCAGGGCCTCTATGTGCAGCCAGCAGGGTATGCACTATGCAACTCCAAGAGGCACCAGTATCATAGCCAATTCTGATGAAATAAATGAACAGAATGGAATAAATAGAATAAATGATAGCAGCCTTAAAGTTACATGGAAGTTGCAGAATCTATCTTTAACTCCAAATATTTTTAAAGCAGTAAAGTTCTAATGAGTTCTTTCTTAATTTCAGTAACCACAGCTGTTGACGGAACAATGGCATACCATCTTTGCTTCATAATGAACAAATGGGCAGGTTAAGTGAACCAACTAAAGGCACCAATGACTTTAGTAGCACTTAGAATAGGTCTGGAGTCTCAAAAATCTCATTTCTTCTTTCTCCTACTATATAGAGGCACATCAGACACTTCAGCCTTACTTTCCTCCCAGTAAGTCACCCTGGGGTGTAGGAGGGAGTGACATACAGGCTCTCTCTAATACATATGGCTTATTGTTCTTAACATTTATTTTGTATTGTAGTTCCACTGTTTTCAGTGTTGTACTAGTATATGTAATTTATTAGTTATAAATGGAATTTCACTTTCAGTGTTAAATTTATATGGTCAATGTTGAATTGGACAACCTCCATTTCACACTGCCCAATTGAGATCTCTTAATTTTTGCCGTAACTGCTCTCCAACAGAGTGTAGTGAGGCGTGTTAATGGAGCCTCATCACTCTTTCTTGAAGGGACCACCCCTTGGTTACACACACTGCCTCCCTGTCTCCTTTGGTCTTTAGGTATTAATCATTTGCTTCATTTTCTGGGGGGCATTTATGGGTAAACTTAGGTTATGGATATCAAAAGCACAAAAGCCTCAATTTCCACTCTACACAACACCACTGGGGCTGAAATTTTCAAAGTTGTTTTACTCAGTGCAGTTCTGAACCTAGAGCCTGACGAAAGGAGGGAATTAAACATGTTTATATGTTTTGCTTTTCTTTTTGGTTTGGTCACCTGGACATGTTGTACCATGGAGGGATCCAGGAAGGTGCTGCGGTAAGGACATTGTTTTAGTCTTACAAAACAGATTTTAGATGCCCTGTGGCCAGACGGAAGAGTGGTTTTAAATGTAAATAAATGTAATTTTTGTTAGTTAAAAAATTGTTGTGAAAACTTACCCCATAATATATTGAAATGTACAGAATCTACATGCATTTATATGCTCATCTAATTATTCACGGAGGGGAGCAAGAGACACATTTATTGAGCACTTATTTATTACTTGCCAAGGAATATGCTAGGTATGCAAATATGTTATTTAATATAACCCTATCTTTTGTGGATATCAATTCCATATTACACATGAAGAAACATAAGACTGGAGAGCATCTAATTAACCTACTGCATTCACACAGCTTGTAAGTGCTAGAGATGTGATTGGCTTCACATTTTTATATCATTACATAGAAATTGGACAATGACACTGAACACATTTGCCACACCTGTAAACCATTTGTCAATACAATTTTCTCGTGTACTTTTAAAATACTGCATTTTAAAGAAATCACTTCTACTTACAACTTATGGTTATTCCAAGTTCCACATTGTGCTTTTTAGGGAGCTTTACATGAAATGTTCCACTACTTGGGATGACAGACTCTGTAATTTCAAAACAAAAAAAAAAATGTGTTCACAGAAGCTCAGGAAGAATGAAGCAGCCATCAGTGATCATGCATCATCTGTAGAACTGAAGTTAGGTGAATGAACGTCCGTAAAATCCTGGCAAACTAAGCTCCTGGTGAAAAATATATGTCCTATCCACAGCAACTGTGCGTAATTCACGGCAGCAGTGGAGTTCACAGTTTCTGAAGTGCCCTTAGGGAACACGTGCATCAGATTTACCTGGGATGCAAGTTAAAAATACAGGTTCCTGAATCACCCCAGATCTACAGAATTGGAATCTCTGAAGATGAAGCCTTGAAATCTGCCTTTTAAATATATTCTTCAGGTTATCCTTAGGCATAATAAAGTCTAAGGACCACAGGCCTGGTTATATTCTTTTTCCCCCCTAACTGTATTTTCCAAGAGTTTGCTCTTCAGCAATTCCTTTTTTCAATCCTTGTATGAAGGTACTAGGGGGAATACATTTTAGGAAAGATTCCAATTAGGTGGGTTTTGGAGGAGAGGAGAGGGAGGTGGCTTAATTTGTAATGTAAACAGGGAAAGTACCTTTAAAGAGCAGAAGTAGGAGTGAAATTTGAAACATTTTGTAACAAGAATGGTACTGCTCATAACCAGCCAGGCTGGATACTGACCACAGTTGGGAACGCAGGGGGCCAGGAGGCCCCAAGTGCACCGATGGTGACCCTTTAGTTTCTGGGTCATGAGGAGCTACAGAAAGTCCCAGAGGCAGGCAGAAGGAAAGGGGACACGGGAACAAGAGGAAGGCGGGCTTAGATATTGGCTGGCTAGTATAGAAGTGAGCTAACACTGTAGTATAGCACAGAAAGAACCCGTGTGCAGTGGCTGAATCACAACCTTGGGGAGAACTCAGTTGATTTTACCAGGGCCTGACTAGTGTTTTAGAAAGGAAAGAATTGCTACATATTCTTTTTTTTTTTCTATTTCCCTTTCTGAGAACATACCCTTTGCCTTTTCTTTTTTAAAATTATATTTTATTGATTATGCCATTACAGTTGTCCTAATTTTTCCCCCTCTGTCCCCCCTCTACTCAGCATCCCACACTCCCTCAGGCAATACCCCCACTGTTGCTCATGTCATGTGCACGGGTGATGCTGTAAGTTCTGTGGCTACTCCATTTCCTATCCTGTGCTGCACACCCCCATGGCTGTTCTGTAATCACCTGTTTGTGCTTCTCAATCCCCTCACCTCTTCACCCATTCCCCTCCCCCCCAATCTGGCAATCATCAAAATGTTCTCCATCTCCTCTGTTCTTCTTGTTTGCTTAGTTTGTTTTTTAGATTCAGTTGTTGATAGATATGTATTTATTTCATACAATAATGGTTTGGTGATGATAAACTCCTTTAGTTTTTTTCTTGAGTGGGAAGCTCTTTATCTGCCTTTCGATTCTAAATGATAGCTTTGCTGGGTAGAGCAATTTTGGCTGTAGGTCCCGGCTTTTCATGACTTTGAGTACTTCTTGCCAGTCCCTTGTAGCCTGCAAAGTTTCTTTGAGATATCAGCTGACATTCTTATGGGAATGCCCCTGTAGGTAACTAACTTCTTTCCTCTTGCTGCTTTTAAGATTCTCTCTTTATCTTTAACCTCTGGCATTTTAATTATGATATGTCTTGGACTGGGCCTCTTTGTGTCCATGTTGTTTGAGACTCTCTGTGCTTCCTGGTCTTGCATGTCTATTTCCTTCACCAAATTAGGGAAGTTTTCTTTCACTATTTTTTTCAAAGGGATTTCTAATTTCTTGCTGTTTCTCTTCTCCTTCTGTCACCCCTATCATGCAAATATTGGACCTCTTGGAAGTTGTCCCAGAGGCTGCTTATACTATTGTTATTTTTTTGGATTCTTTTTTCTTATGTTCTGATTGGTTGTTTTTTGCTTCCTTATGTTCCAAATCATTGATTTCATTTTAGCTTCATCCATTCCACTGTTGTTTACCTGTAACTAGTTCTTTATTTCACTTAGTGTATCCTTTGTTTCTGACTGGATCTTTTTTATACTGTAGAGGTCCTCACTAAGTTCCTTGAATATCCTTATAACCAGTGTTTTGAACTCTGCATCTGATAGATTGCTTATCTCCATTTTGTTTAGTGCTTATTCTGGAGTTTTGATCTGTTCTTTCATTTGGGCCGTGTTTCTTTCTCTCCTCATTTTATCAGTCTCCTTGTTTTTGTTTCTATGTATTAGGTAGAGCTGCTTTGACTCTGTTTTGGTAGTGTGGCCTAATGTAGTAGGTGTCCTGTAGGGTCCAGTGGCACAGCCTCCCCTATCACCCAAGCTGGGTACTCAAGGTGCACCCTTCATGTGGGCTGAGTACCTCTTCTTCTTGTAGTTGAGTCTTGGTTGCTGTTGGCAGATCAATGGGAGGGATTTACCCAGGCCAGTCAGCTGCAAGGATTGGCTGTGACCACTGACTACCAACCTCCGCCCTCTGTGGAGAATCAACTATGCAGGGGCAGGTGGTGCTCCAACATGGTCTGTAGCTGCCCACTAGGTATGCTGGCCCTGGAGTTTGCAGGCCAAGGTCAGCCCCCACCTGTGTTTGCCTAGGGCACCCTGCCTGAGCTATAAAGCAATCTGAGATGGCTGCTACTCATGCTGGGCTTGGAGATTCCCAGGCAAAGCCAAGCTGTGAATCTAAGCTGGCTGCTGCTGGTGGCAGGCCTCTGGCTCACTGAAGCCAGCTGTTGCTTGTTTGATAGCATTTAAGAAGTTGTAAAGCATGAGCTAAGACCAGCCATTCATATGGAAAAGCAGCTTGGATGGGCCCATAAGTTGGGTGGGGCAGAGTCTCTGGGGATCTCCAAGGCAAGTCAAACAGTATTAGCCAGGTTGATGGAGTCTCAGATATAGGACCAGCTCTGTGGGGGAGGGTTTAGAAAAGGGACTATTGCCTGTGCTTGCCTTGATGCCAGACTTCAGTTTCTCCCTGTATGCCACTGGTACCTTCCAAGCTGTTACCCTGGTGCTGGACCTCAGAGGGAGTAAGTCTGAGCAGGTGAGTCCATGTGTGGGTTCTATAAGAGGAACTGCTTGAGGTTTCAGAAGTTTCTTCCACTGACTCAATCCCCACTGCTTTTTGTAGCCAGAAGTTGTGGGGACTTATCTTCCTGACACTGGAACCTTGGGCAAGGGGCCTGTTGTGGGGCTGAGTCTCCTTGCTCCTGAGTTATCCCTTCCAAATTTTTATCCACCACACATGGGTCTGTGCTCCCATTCCAAGTCTGTGCTCCTCCTACCATTTTGGATGGATGTGGTTTCTTTAATTCCATAGTTGTCAGACTTCCATTCCACTAGATTTCTGATGGTTCAGTGTCAGTTGTTCTATATTTTAGTTGTAACTTTGATATAGTTGTGCAAAGAGGTGAGCCATATCTGCCTACACTGCCATCTTGACCAGAAGTCCCCACTATATATTTTTAACTAGACTCACTCTTCTTAAGATTCCTATAACGGTCTGCAAGACTTTCAACTACAGATAAGGTTGAAATGGAAATATCCTCTGAAGAGATAACAACTATTCACCTAAATTGCTAATAACTATAACCGTTTCTTGAAGGTTTTGGGAAGAGTTGGGAAGGAGTTGCAAGAAACAAGGGAAACTTTAGCATAAAGGGGAGGTCTGTGGGATTAGTGAGCTAAACTGGCTTTTACTGCTTGACTTTGCTCAAGGCCAGTCCCCCAATCTGCCCAATGGAATTAACAACAGTGGTTGTGATGTGAGACCTATTAGGCTCAGTCCTCTGGTCCAACTTGTTAATCACATATTTGATACTTTGAGTCCCTGCAAAGCAGGGTGAAAGTTGGGATGGCCTCATGTAAACAGAGTTAGATACTCCCTTCCTTATTCTGCCTTTACTTGTTCCTCCTGGCCTTTTGTACTTTTCCATGAGAAATTTGGGCCATAAACCTTTTACAAGACCTGAATCTGATCTTCCAACTCAGAGGATTCTCCATTGACTATTCAACTGGGGTTCATGGTGAAACTTTGATTTTGCTGGGCCTTCCACCTGTACCGCTGCCTATCAAAGCTTCCTCAGATCCCTAGGCTCTACCTGCAGGAAAAAAAAAGGGGGGATTCCAGTTTTTACTCTGAGGGAGTGAGGGCATCTGTTGACTTCATCAATTTCCTCCTACTCTTCTGAATTCCCCAGTCCTGGCAGGTGTGGTCCAGTGAGGGTCACAGACAGTGAGATGACACCTTTGGCTTCATTATTGTCCTGAGCTAACACTCTGATGTGCCAGGAAGGACATTTATTTGTTCAGTTGTTTATTTCTTTAGAATTTGCACCCTCCTCATTTCCCAATAGGATTTGTGCTAGATAAATTATTTATAACCCCCTGTAGATTTTTAAAAGGCTGGCTAATTTTGACATATTGGGGCAGAAAGAGAAAAATGAGGAAAGTAAAAAACACAGAGATGTGCTTTACTTTCTTATTTCAGGTGTTGCAAGTATCATAAATATTTACTTCCAAAATAGTTCTCAATTCCATGCCTTCCCTCCATCTGTTTCCTGAGACCCCTCCATTCCCTCTTCCAGTAACGGAAAGTTAACTGTCACCTTTTTCCCACTTCTAAAAGGACAGTTTAAGATTTTACAATGAGCATGCAGACTGGGGGCAGAGAAGGCATCAGGAAGTGGCCCCATTTTCCCCAATAGGCAGTGTGCAGAGAGAGGGGAGAAGGGAGCAAGCACAGATGAGGAAAGAGCAGAAATTCCTGGAGAGAACCCGTATGCAGCCGGACAGTCTTTGATGTCTGTTTCTAGCACTTCCTGGGACTCCCTGCTGGAGGGCTGTGAAACACCTGTGTGCTTCTAGTACAGGCCTCTTTTCCATCTAAACTAGCTTCGGTGCATTTCTGTTGCTTGAAATTGAAAGATCTCTAATGAACCATTAATCAAGTAAAGGAAACGGAATGGAGCTAGACAGAAAGGCCCCACACAAGTATTCACGGGTGTAGCAGTAATAAATTATTTGATTACTTGCATAAAGCATGCAAGTGTTCCTAAGTGAGTGCATTAAGAAGCTACAGAGGAACCAATGGCTTCCCTGTTTATGGGGCTCATTTCATGTATCTGTTAGTGTTATATGTTTTAAGAAAAAGTTCTCTGTGAAAGGGGAGGGGAGCCCATTGTGTGCTGGTATATGTATATATATATATCCATGTAAGTATATAACATCTTGCCCATAATACTATGCCTAGACAAGTGAGGTCCTCAATCCTAAGGGCTGGGAAACACTGACATGGAATAGTTACTATAGCAACATTTTGCTTTTATAAATTTTTAATGCAAGGAACTCTGACCAAGATTAACATTGTTAATGACACTGGAGGAGATATTATCACTTCCTGGGAAACAGTAATGGATCACTTTGGACTACATAAGATTTGAAATATTCATAATGATGAACAAATATCAACAAATAAATCTCTTTGATCAATCTATGTGTTCATTTTAATCTTTAAATGCCAAAATGATTTATTTTATATTTGGTAATTTTTTTTCTCTACGATTACTTGGTGGTTAAAGGCAAATTTAATTTGGGTTTTTATAAAGAAATACCAGCAAGGAGAAAAAAGATCCAATATTTGGAGAAACAATAGGTTTAGAATAAGTAAATAGAACATTTATTTTCTTAGACTCCCATGTGATTATTTTGTGCTTCCCTGGTTTTGGTTTATTTTTGTTAATACTATAATTAAAAACACATTTGGGCAAACAAAGACTTCCTTCCTTCCAGCTGGTCTGCTTTTTCTGCCTGAGGCATTCGTTGTTGGCACAGTAAGATAATCATAATTCATCAACCTGGATGCCCTTGGGAGATTTGAAGAAAATAATGATTCTCAGGGGGATGAATGTAAATGCCCAGCTCCCACCCACTCAGAGGAAAGCACCGGGGGCACCAGTCAGGACAGCAAACAGCATCTGACAGGTTTTTCTCTGGGATGTCTTTGCAGAACAAAGCTATAGTTTTTCCAGCAAAATAACTTCAGAGTTAAAGTAGAAACAATAAGTATTCACGATATTGTAGATTGGTATTTTAAAAGACAGTATTGAGAAAAAAGAAAACATGTAAATTGTGCATATGTTATGATTATAGCTTTATAAAATTATATATATGAAGAAGGAAGACAAAGTAATATAAAAAATTTCATTAATATTACTACAATGTTGTTTGTATAGTAACACTCATTTAAGGGGGTAGATTTAAACAAGAGTGTACTCACAGTTAAGATTCTTAACCACTCCCTATGTCACTTAAAATGTTTATAAAATAGAGATAGCTCATTTCCAAGACCCAGCAGCTTGGGAATTAATATCTGGGTATAAAATATTTCTGAAGAAGTATTTTGGAAACAGAGGGCTCCCATCCATCTGATCAGGAGTGAATCTAGGAGGATGGGGCAATTTTGAAATAGCTCATGTCCAGAGATTTCTTACAACTATTGCAGGTTCTCTAATGGCATCTTGGGGAGTTGAAAAAAATAATAAAGATTTAGAATAGTGAATGGGAAAATCAGTGAGAAAACCAACCAGACTCATGTAAAGGGGTTTTTAAGATGGGTGTTCTGCCAATGAGAGTCGGAAGCTCTAAGCTCATAGCAGGTCAACCTATATGGTCCAGTAGGTTTTTGTCAAGAGACCTCAGCTGCCAAGGAATAAGTGCAGAGACGATAGATGATTGAATTGAGCCAGAGATTAAGATTGAGATTTCCAGCAGTTGCTAATAGATTCCAGTAATTGGTGATGACTAACTAGAGTGTTATATTGAGAATTCTGATGCTGTGTCTGAACTTAGTGGGAGGATACTGGCATCAGTTAGTGATGGCTGTCGTGAGCAAGGGAGGAGGGAATGATAGCATGGGAGCCTATTCTTCTCTGGTCCTCTTCTACATCATTTCTGTCCATTAGAAATGGGTTATTTCTGGATAATCAAGGGCAGGTGGAGATGACCTGAGGTGCCTTTTCCCTGTCCCTTGGAACAATGTGGGTTTAATAGATATAATTTCTATTTTTTAGGAGCTTAAACTTAAGATATTAAAGCATTTAATCAACATATACATAAAATATACATATATATTAAGTATGGATTAAACAAATTTAAAGAACAAATGTTAAAGAGACACATAAAATAAACATGCTTGAACAGTACAAGTAAATACTTAGGTATTGCTTATAAAGAAGGTCAAATTGTGCTGGCCTTTCCACTGCTGGGACACACTGAGTAAACGCTGCTCAGTGTCCTGTGGTGCACAGGACAGCTACCTCCCGTCATCAGACAGTGTCAATAGGGCAAGATTCAGAAGGCTGGCTGTGTCATGCTGGAAACTCTAACATCTCTGTGAAGAGGCAGTGGAATATGTGATGGAAAAGAGGGGTGCAATTCAACAGACCTGGGACCTACTACTCGCTTTGCTGTATGACCTTGAGCTCCCCCACCTGAACCCCAGTTCCCCCACTTACAAGTATATGAAGGGACTGGATTATGAGTCCTTTCACCACGAATGTTCTGTGATTGCAGTGAGGACATTCTCAGGCTGGTGGACAGCCTTTGAAAACCGTGGCTGCACCGCCATCTGACTGATCCTTATAATGTCCTTCTACTAGATTCTTGCTTGGCCACAGCTAACTAAAAGACGAGGATACCAAATCTAAGTGGGGCCAATTAGATTATTTCTCTTAGGAGTTAGAAATAACTGGCTGCTGCTCTCTGGATACGTTAGCAAAAATGAAACAGCCATGTACAATTAAAAGGTAGAGAAAGTTTGTACAGAGACAAATGGAGCAGATGAGCAGAAACAAGCAGCACCAAAAAACCAGGAATCCCAGAGAAACAATGGATATGAAATCGGTTCTTCATGCAAATTGAAATTCCTGATGTGAATCCTTCAGGAGTGCCAACTGAACATCATTCATTTATTCATTCATTCATGTATGCATGCATGCATTCACCAACTACTGGCAGGGAGTCTCTTGTATCCCAAGAACTATTTTGAAGTACATTCACGAACAAAAGGCATAACATCCCTGACATCATAAATTTTTCTGCTGAAGAAGAGAAGACAATGAACAAATAAGTGTACTGCACGACATCAGAGCTTGAGAAGGGTTAAGAACCATAAATCTGGGCAAGGGGATAGAAAGTGATAGATGATTAGGGAAGGCTTCTCTGAGCAAGCCACATTTGAGCAAATTCCTGAATGAAGTGAGCAAGCCATTCAAACATGTTGGGGAAGCGCTGCCCAGGAAGAGGAAACCCCAACTGCAGACATTCTTTGATGGGGTTGTGCTTGGCATGACAAGAGCAGCTAGTTCTTACCCACTTCCTCATTTCAAGTCCTGCCCTCCTGAGAGATTTCACTGTGTGGATGGTCTTTCCATCACACTGCATTCCCAATTCCCAGACCTCTGGTTGAATAAGATTTGCTTCAGCAACTCACTACCCTTGCTTGACCTTCTCTGAAATCCTAAACTCTAATACACTACTTTGACCTCAATATCAACTTTCCCTCACTATACACACTTTTCTTCTTCAAGAATCCCAGTTACTTAAGCACTCTCTTTCTTTCCAGTCTATCAGGCTGATCCTTTATTAATTTCCATCCCTCTCCAATCTAGACTTTTGCAAACACAGGCAGTATGTGTGGTGGTTAGAGTGTGGTCTTAGAGCCAGACTGCCTGGGTTAAAATCCCAGCCCTACCTTTAACTACATGGGCCTCCTGTTTCTGGGGATGTAAGGATAGTAATCTTCTCCATTGTTGTTATAGGACTAAGCAAGTTAAGTACAGCGTACTTAGACATACCAGAGGGTAAGTTATTGGTAAATATTACCAGAATCATTTTGATGCTATTACCATAATCATTCCCCTGCTCTTCCTGCAACAATTTGAACTTTGGTGACTTTAGTTCTTCTGTTGAGCCTTTTCTGGAAATCTCAGTCTTTGTCTCAATCTAATCATCTGCTATCTCTGCTCTTATTCCTCAGCAGCTGAGGTCTCCTGACAAGACAAACAAACAAAACCCAACCTGACCATGCAGGTTGGAATTTCTGGACTCTGCTTGGCCCACCACTCAGCTTGAAAAATCCCTCTACGTGAGTCTGGTTGGTTTTCTCACTGATCTCCCCATCAGCTATGCTAAACCTTCACCATTCTTCTCAGCGTCCGGAGATGCTGACCCTCTCACCTTTGCTTGATAGTTCTTACAGGGACTTCCTAATCACAGCTAAACCTATCTAATTCATGAGCAGGCTCTGTTAACCATGGTCTAATTTTCACTATTTGTCACCATCTCTAGTACTAATTACTACCTTGTCCAAGCCACCATTATTCCTTACCGGTCCAACTGCCACCACCTCCTCCCTGGCTTTTCTACTTCTGCTACTCTCCCTTCTCCTCTCAGAGGGCTCTCTCTAAAACATCGATCAGGTTATCTTGCTCCTCTCCACAACATGCTCCTTGACTTCACTGCACTTGGAATGGAATCTAAATTCTTCACCCAGGTCCTTCATTACTGAGCCCTTTCCAACCTCTCCCACCCCAACTCTACGTCCAAATCTGGTTCTCAGCCCCTACTCCCTTATATCCTCTAGCAAGAACCCTTCCTGCCGTCTCTCAAACACACCAAACTCATCATTTTCGTTCGCATCTTCTACTCTGGCTGTTCCCTCAGCCAGGTTCTCACATGGCTGGCCACTTCTCAAGCTTCAAATCTCTGCTCAAGTACCCCTCCCTTAGAGAGTAGTCCTATGAAAAGTGCTCCCGCACAGTCATTCTCCAACCCCCATTCTGCTTTATTTTCTCTTATTGTCTTAATTTATATTTGTTAATTTAAAAATTAACTTTCTGTACAGCTACAATATAACCTTCGTTAAGACAGGGATTTGTTTCCTTTCCTGTCTACTGTTGCACCTCCACTGTATGGAAAAGAAACGGGCCCACAGTAATTACTCAGCAAGTATTTGTAGGGATAATGCAATCTCCGTGTCCAAAGGCATATCTGTACTGATTGGTAAAGGTTATTGGCTCTGTGAGGTACTATTTCACTGTCTGAAGACAATTTTCTTAAATGGGAACTGGCACCAACCTTTAAAAGCCACACACATGTTAGCTACCAACAAAGATTCCCATCATGTCCAAATTCAGGCTCCTCTGGCCCTCTGCTTGACTAGGACTTGTCCTTGCCCTAGTCCTTAGCCTGCTGAACCATTTTAGCAAGGCTTGCACTAACTCAGTTTAGCAAGAATACTTCCATCCTTGAACTAAATTCCTCATCCCTCCTCCATTGCTATCAAGCTCCTCTTGGTAATTTCCCATCCAATAGCTCCCTTACCCACACCTTGCCTGCTAGCTATAAATTCCTGGCTGTCTTTGCTGTTTTTGGAGTTGAATTCAATCTCTTTTGCCTATTGCAAGTCTTGATCTCTCTTGCAATAGTCTTGAATTAAGTCTTCCTTCTTTTTAACAAGTATATAGTATACTTTCTCATTAATACCAGAGACCAAATAGTTACCTACTGGGCTTGTATAAATCCATTTAAGGAATTTTCATTGTTACCCTCTGAACCTCACGTTCTTTGCAGTGGGAAGGGTTAAAGAGAGGCTTTTCTTACCTGTGCGACTGAAGAATATGGCTTCCCTAGCATATAGGAGAAAGTCAGGAAGAATAAAGGCTGCATGATTTTTTTATCAACTTTATAGTGGCTATTACTTACTTATTTTGTCACATTTATTTTTGACTGTTCTTGTGGTGACATTTTAATGAATAATACGACAACAATGCTCACTTCAAAATGACACCCCAAATCTCCTAAACAAAAGCATGTTAGCACATAAAAAATGGCTCCCTTTCTGCCACATAATCCATATAATTCACATGCAGTCCACTCCCGACTCTGCAGCTGCCCTGCAATGATATGATCTTACCTGCAACATCAAACTCGATTTCCAGTGTGACCTTGCTCGTGATTGAAGAGTCTCGGAGGAGCTGATTGGCTTCCTCGAAGGTGCTGTCTTCAGTTGGAATTCCATTAATGGCCATCACTCTATCTCCAATCTGTAGTACCCCACATCTGCATTTAGAACCACATGTTAGAGGTGGTAGATAGGGTATGTAATTATCAGCTGAAGTTGCCAAATATGCTTTGTCTGATCCTTGCAAAATGCCATAACCATTGGGTCTTGTTTGTTCAATGATGTGGGAATCACATTAGGTCAACAGCAATGGCTTACACTCTTGCATCTCACGGCTACACATGTGAGCAAGGGAATCTTGAATTCTCACAGCAAAGTAATTAATAATTCATGGTATTGTTCTAATCTGATCTGAACCAATATACAGTAATGATGAATGTACATTCCCCCATGGCAGAGATATTATTAAAGTTTGAACGGAGAGATTTTTTCATAGATTTTTTTTCCTTTTAATTAATATGGCCTCTAATCCCCAATGGACAAAAATCTGCTAGATAAAGGCATCCATGTTCATTATTCTTCTCAAAACTGATCAAGAACATAAAATTTTATTGTCAGAACAGAGAGTTCATTACATCTTAACGTTTCCTGCATTGAGCACGGTCCCATATTTCATTAGCTGTCCAAAGGGAGCCAGCACAGAAATGCAGAGCGGGAAAAGACGCTGTGAAAGGTGTCTCACCTCTCCGCTGGGCTGTCGGCTTCAATATAGGAAATCAGAGGTGGAGAGGAGAGAGTCTCAGTGGCAAACACGCTGCCCTGCAGCTGGATCCCAAACCCTGTGACGGGGTCTGCTGTCAGCACAACCTCTGTGGTTTCTGTGTGAACCACCTGCCCAGCCAAGCCCACAGTGCTGGAGGCTAAAGACACTACAGGAACAAACAGAGAAAAGAATGGCTTTAGGTTAACGCAAGCACCAGGAACACCAGCATTTCTAAAACAGATCACGCCTCTGAAAAACAGCTCACTGGCAATGGTGGCAGGTTGTATTTTGACCTTCGAGCAAACAGGGTAGCCAGAGCTGAACAAGATGCACAAATCTCCCAGTACCTGTCACCACACTAGTCACAATACCAGTGTAGCCTCCTCCTCTTACATACCTCTGTGCCAAGGACAGTTGTGGGAACCGTAGGAAGAGGACAGCCCCAGGGCCAGGCCAGGGTACCTGGGTTCTGGGCCTGGCTCTACCATGAGCAACCAGTGGTAGATGAGTCATTTCTCTTTCCTATCTAGAAAAACGGGGCTTGGGCTAACTGGCCTAATGCTTTTTTCCACTTTAGCCATCTGTGTCTAAGCTTTAAGCTTTTTACAATCTAACCTCCAGCTTTGAAGACATGATCTAAGTCTGACTCCCAGAGCGGCGGGGAAGTGCTGGTCATCAACCTTAACCTAGCACTGGGCTGGCATGATGGAGTGGTTTAAATGAGACATTCTTCTTTCCCTCAACTTTGGTCTCTTCAGTCCTGGCTCCTTTCCGCGGGGTCTCCAACCTACTTTGTAATCACTTATTTCACTTGCTCCTCTGACACGCTTCTAAGCTCCCAGGCATACGTCTCTGTCCGGCTCCCATCCCCAGCCCATGGCACGAGCAGCGGCTCTGCTCCTCTCAGTGCTGCCCACCCGGACCTCTGCCTCCCCTGTTCTCTGTGAGCAAGAGCTCTGTCTGCAGGGCTCTCTGTGGGACTGCCACTTCCTCCAGAAAGGGACTTCTGGCCCTTTAACTGAAGCCTGATGACACCATGTACCTCAAAATACTCTCCACCCAGTTGTTTTCTGTCACTCTCCTCACATGGCACAGAGAGAGAAGGGTTTCTAATGCTCCTTGCTTTCCACGTGCAGTGATTTTTTTTTTTTTACCTCAAACCACTCCTATTTATAGCTCCATATTCTGTACTCATTTCTGCTTTGTCCCATCTTCAAACCCATAGTTTTCTACATTTACAAAATCACCCCCCTCCCTATCTCCTCACTGACTTCAGGACTTGGCTCTTCATCTCTCTCCTCTAATCTATAGCTTTTCCTTGTCCCAAGCAGCTTTGACACCATGGTAATAATATTCCAATGGGCTGGATTTATGGTTCTCCAGCTCTCTCAATGCTGGCAGGTCCACCGTGTGTCAGCTCTCTGCCAGCAGAGCCTTGTGCTGCACCCCGTCTTCCTTCAAAATGGATAGAGCTCCAAGATCTCAATATCTGAATCCTTGTTGATCACATAACCTTATTAACCATCTCTCCCAGTCTCTATAATCTAATTTTCTGCTCTTTATAACTTCCAGTCCCATTTCCTCTCAACTGTCTCCAAGTATAGTGGTTTTCAAATAATATTTTTAGCAAGTTTCCCCCCCTTCAAATGAGAGCATATAAGAGATGCCTTTATATTCCAGATATAAAACAGAGCTAGTGCAGTTGTAGGAATGAGGACCCCCAGGCTTCCTCCTCCTTCATGAGGGAATCTGGAGAATGCAGTTTGAAGGCCTTCATCTTTAACCATTGCCTTTTATGAGCATCATTTCCCTCCACACTCCAGCTGGACCCCTAGCGACCCCTTCAATGATGCATCTACCAGCATCAGAGATTCTGAAACCTCATATGATTTTCTACTCTATCCCCTTTGGTAATGCCCAAGTAACTCTTCCGCTGTTACTAAGTTGCTTAAGGGTATTAGAGAAAGCCATAACAAATTCTCATTACCATAGGAGGCCCAGGAATCTTTCGCTTTGTGATGTTTTGGAACCTTTATTAGAGTCCTTACAGGATGTGTCAAACATTTCTACCCTTACCAGGATCAAACTGGACTCTACTTCATTTCCTACAAGACTAAAAAGATACAACCACTTGACAAGAGTTCCGTAAACAACATCGTTTCCACCTTGATCTCTCTGTCAGTGATTTTCGCCCTTTTTCATTTCGTGGCACACAAAAAATAATTACTAAAATTCTGTGGCACACCAAAAAGTATATTATTATTTTTTGCCGATCTGACAAAAAATAGGTATAATTTTGATTTGTTCACACTGAGTGGCTATGGTTGTGTTGGCTATTGTTATTTTTTGATTTGACAATCTAAGGGAAAACAGGTCAGTGTTCCTGACTCTAGTCAGGTACTGCACATTTTAAAAATCCTTGCGGGACACCGGAGTGCCACCGCATGCCATTTGAGAAATGCTGTTCTGTACCATCATCTGTTCTTTCTCCTTCATTTCCCTGCTTCAGGAGGATGTATCATTCTCTCCATTTCCAGGCCAACTCTTAAGTACTTTTGACACTATTCCTTTCGACGCCTGTGATTTTGTGCCATAAAATCTTTCTTGCCACTTTTTCCAACTTCCCTACTCACCACCCTCACTTTCTGACTTCTATGATTTGTACTGATGCTAAATGGAGTAAAGTTTGGCTTCTGCCTTCACCCTTTCCTGAAACTACTCTCACGGATGGCTTGCTAATTGCTAAAATCGGTGCCCTCATCTGCCCTAAACACTTTGCAGCAACTGGCTTTGGGAAGCATCATTTTCTTTCTGAAATTGCCCTCTTGGTTTTGATGAAGATTGGTTCTTTGTTTCTTTTTAGAATTTTTTAAATTTTTGAATTTTATACATTTGGGTTTTTTATTTTTATTAAATCATTTTTACTGTTATTCTATTAAAATTGTTCCCATTTTCCCCCTTTGCCCTCCTCCACCATCCACACCCCCACCAGTTCTTTTCTTTTTTCTTTTTTTTATTGTTCGAGTATAGTGTGACAGCATGGATGGAGCTGGAGAGCATTACGCTAAGTGAAATAAGCCAGGCGGTGAAAGACAAATACCATATGATCTCACCTGTAAGTGGAACCCACCGGTTCTTTTTGCTTTCTCCCGCACTCCAAACATGGCGTTGTCCGTGGTTCTGTCCTAAGCCTTTTTTAATTCTTTCCCTCACTAACTTCCAATAAAATATGACTTCTGCCTGTATCTTCTCAAATCTACCCTCTCTAGTGATGAATTTCCTGACCTGATGGATGTCAACCACAATGAGGTCACGCTGATTCCTCAAACTCAACATTTTCAGGATGGAATGAATCACCTTCTCTTTTTCATCGCCACTAATACGTTTGTAGTCCTTCAGGCTTGAAATCTGAGTAGCCTTTGACTCCCAATTCTCCACTGTTTCAAACTGAATCAATTTTGTTTAAATCTCCTTTTCCATTCTTACCGCCCATGCCTTAATCCATGCTTTTGTTACTTTTTACTTTAATTACTCTAATACACGTTTCTGGGTGCTCTCATGCCCAGTGCTGTCTGCACGTTATTGCCAGATTAACTTTCTCTTCAGGACGAGGCCCCAGTTGATCTGTTCTCTGCAGGAGAGCCTCATCGGTGCTCATGTAGATGGGTAAACTTTCAACAAGTCCCCTGCCTCTCGGCTTATGCCAACAGCCAACGAACTGCTGCCAAAGTGGCTTTTCTGTAAAGGCCATCTTCCAGTGTAGAATCTGTCAGTGTTTCCCTTTTTCTATAGAACGACATATTCAAACTACAGCAGAGCACACAGAACACTTCGCGAGTTCATTTTCTCCTGCCCACCTAGCCTCATACTCTTCTAAGCTCCTTTCACATGCCATTTGTCTTCAGCCCTGTGTTCAATTCTCTGTGTCATAATACATCCTGTGCCCTTTGCCCCTGGAGCCCTTTCCTTGCCTTATCCAGGTAGAATTAGGTATTTACTTTTCTACATTTCCAGATTCTAATACATGATCCTGTTTTAGTGTTTATCAAGTTTATACTTCCCTGCCTGATTCTGAACTTGACCCTCAGTTCCTTAAAGATTGGGACCAGATCTTTTCATCTCTAAAGCCCAGTGCCTCTAACATTCAGTGAGTGATAAATAAATAAATAAGTAAATAATCACATTTTCCTGCATTTTCCATTTTGGAACCAACAGTTCATGGAGATTCTGCTAAGTTAAGAAACCATAAGGCATTCTTTGGGACCCAAACTTTTCTGTGATGTGGATCATTCCAGCACTACAGCTGACATGGCAGAGGATGGTGAGGCAGACCATTTGTCTAGAAGGAGTAAGGAAAACTACTTCTAGAGAAGCACCATCATTGCTCTGTCTCAGCAGGATTAACGCCAATGAGACTGAGGCAGCCTGCAGTGGGGGTGAAGGCAGCCTCCAACCCTAAGCTTTTTACAGGTGGTAGCCTACAATTCTCAACGCCAAATAAATGAATAAAGAATGAATCACATTTTGTGATACCTGCATTTTCCATCAGGCTATCACATATTTTAATTGAATTTATTGGGGTGACATTGGCTAATAAAATTATATAGGGTTCAGAGGTGCGATTCTATAACACATCATCTGTATATGGTATTGTGTGTTCACCACCCCAAGTCTCCTTCCATCATCATTTATCCCCCTTTGCCCTCTTCTAGCCCCTCCCACCCCTCTTTCTCTCTGGTAATCACCACACTGCTGTGTGTCTCCATGACTTTTGTGGGGGTTTTGATTAATCCCTTCACCTTTTTTACTAAGCCCCCCAGACCCCTCCCCTCTGTCAGCTGTCAGTCTCTTCTCTGTATCTGTGAGACTGTTTCTGTTTTGTTTTTCAGTTTATTTTATTCATTAGGCTATCACATTCTCCAGGGTGCCTTTGTTGGTGTCAACTGTACTTTGATTTCCCTCCAGATCATTCGTTGTTGTTTTCTCTTTAATGATGGCACAAAATCAATAGGAGATACCATTCCCTGTCAGCAAACGTCTGGACAGTCGCATTTTTTCCAGCTAGTACTACGGGAAGCAGGAATGTAACGTTAGAACATCATCTG
>VMDR010005439.1:22274-51818 GCA_007922815.1 Macrotus californicus
GCACTATCTAGAGGCAAGTTGAGGTGATAGAAATCATTAGGAACTTTAATTTGGAATAAAAAATGTATTAAACATTGGTTTTATAATCATATGAGGTTATAATTTATCTAATAAATATAGGATTATATTAAATCTAGGAATTTACAATTAACTCTGAAAGCCCTCTGATGCATTAGAATCCATTCTTTGAAACAGTAAAATTTCATTTAAAATTGTGTGTATTGATTACTCACAGGTATTAAAGTCTTGAAAATTATTACCAGATATGAAAAAGATAAATTGTAGATTTAAAGATGATGAGCCAAAGGGAAAAACAACCAATATTATTTGAAAGAGAAAAAGATGAGCTTGATTATCTTGCTTCATTACTGTGGTCAACCAGCAGAAGAAAATAAAGGTGACCTATGTATTATTATCCTATCATTTAAAATTTTGTATAATGAGTTCTCTCTCCAGTAGCAAATGCTCTTGTGAGGCACTGGCTCTGGCCCGAGCCATGCCCATTGCTGCTTGCAGGTGGGGACGGAAATAACTGCACTGCTGACGTGCTGTGTCTCAGTACCACTAGCTGGGATGCGGCCAGAGCTCACATCTGCCCCGTCCCGCCCCGTGCACATTTGGAGGGTTCTGTTCACAACCCTTCAGGTTTGCGGGGAATGACCCTGTGTTTGCTCAATTCTTGTCTTTCCTAGTGTAAGGAAGGGAGAAAAACCAAAGACAGCTTTTTAACTCCTAAAGTTTAAAAATCAGCCAACTGTCTCTTTACTTTAGAAGGCTGTGAGGTGTACTGTCAGATATAAAAAGCATTTTGAAAGTATAGAGAGCAAAGGGCCTCAAAGATTTATTAAGAACACACTGTTTGCCATTATTTGACATTGCGTATCCCATGATCCAGTCCAGGAGGAGCATAGGGGTGGCCAGCAGCTCTCTCCCCAATGTGGGGGCTGGTGTAGGGGCAGGTCTTAGGTTGTCAACTGTCAACCTGTGTGTATGGTCACTTATAAAAGCTTACCATTAGCTGCCTTTGTCTTCCATTCTTTTTTCGAGGGTCGGTGGAAGGGATAAAAGTGGTTAGGTTTTTTCATTCTCTTCCTTTGCAATGCTGCCCTCCCTAGCAGTAAGTGATGATGACAAAAGAGGTAAAGACCATTCTGGGCTTGTGTTCTAACTTGTACTCTTTGCTGCAACTCAGGCTGACTAGGGACAGGCAGAGTCTCTACATGGGCCCCGTGTAAAGGGGCGGGAGGCAAAAAGCCGGGGAACTGGCCAGGGCCACCTCTCTGTCATGCCACCATCACAGGCGGGTTGCGGGGCTTCTGCAAGGAGCCTTGGCCTCCCCAGTAGAAAAAGGGGCAGCCCAGGTTGCGGGGGAAAGGTCAGGACCATTCCAGCAGAGGCGATAAGAGGGTACCCTCTGTGACACGGCTCTGCCACCTCCCAGGCTTTGTGACACTCCTCAAAGCCTAGTACTGGGCTGACTCACCACTGTCCCTGTGAAGCGGACACAGAACTTTCCTGTTTTAATTCTTGGAACGTGTTGTCACAAATTTCCTGTACTTCCTCTTCTGGTCAATGGTACAGAAGGTTTTAATATTTATGTGAGAGATTCTATAATTTCCCGGCCATGTCCTTCCTTTGTACTAGAAACATACGTGACAGTTCTTTTTGTTTTCCAGGTTGTGGCCCCAACTCATCACCAATAGAGCAAAGGGACTTTTTATCCTTTTTGTGACTTTGCCATCATTCACCATCTGTACAAATAGCATGGCTGCCACAGAAAGAAACATAAGAATGAGAAAGGGGGAGGTAAAGGGTGGCACAGAATAGAGGCTTAAATAAAGCAGTGGGAAAAATAACAGTATAGTGCCAGCGGCAAGAAAACTTTTATTATCAGTTATTTGGAAAAACCCTTCCATCTGGTGTGGTCATTCCAAGCTTAAGAAAAAAAAAAAAAAGAATAGAACTTAATCCTTATTTCCATGTTCATGATTTTAGAATACTATCTTCTTTCTTTTTTGTTTAGGTGTTTTTGAAGTTTGAATAATAGTTCACAGCTTTTGCACCTTACTATTTGATTAGAATATAAAACATATGCTCACCTGAGCCACGTTTATAAACATCCTGGTAGGTGTAACATGTGCTGCTGTAGTGGTAATGTCTACAGCAAGCACAAATGGCTAGAAATTCCTTCAACCAGCTGTGTGTTTATATACGGGCTATGTGGGAGAATAATGTGCTGATTCAAGAGAGAGTGTGTGAGTGGGCTACGGACCTCAGAGTCAGCGTGGCCTCAGCTTTGTTTTCTACTACGAAACTCAGGATGTGTAAACATCAACCTGAGATGGCCAAACATATTATCGTTCGTTTGTAGTCTCTGATGTCCTTCATCAACACAGTAAGTCTTAACTAACAGAAACGTTTAGCTATTGATGCAGAAGCACAAACATTAATGAGTTTGTTTTAGTTGCTCTTCCCTGCTGAGGGCTGTTTGCCTGTTTCTATCAGTGAGGAGTGCTGCATGTGAAGCTATTATATGGAAAAATATTCATATACAAATATCCACCACAAACCCTGGAGGCACTGTATGGGAGATTCCAGACCTACGTGTTTTGCTGTGCAACCACTCTGGAAAATGCATCCACTGGAGAGGAACGTCAGCAGAGTTTCCTACATGACAGTTCAGATTCAGGCAGAGTAACAGCTAACACTTAGACTATTCAAAATAGCTAACCATTAAGAAGTGCGTACCATTTACCAGGTGTTGTTCTAGCATGTACATGATTATAGTACTAGTTTCATAATCTCGACTCTAGAGTATATTTCTTGCCTTTTTGGTGGGGAGCATATATATATATACTCACATAATCTTCACAATTACCCAACGAAATAACTACTGTAATTATCACCATTTTGTAGCTAGGAAAAATAAGTCTTGGGAAGCTTAAGAAACTTGCTCAAGGTCCTACAGCTAGAGACTAACAATGCTGAGACGGGAACACAAGCAGCCTGGTTCCTAGGTCTGTCCGTGTATCCAGTGCACTACACTGTTTTCCACTAGCTCCTTCCAAGGGTAAATATTTACTCATGTGTCAGGTAAGAAACATGTGAGATTCTATAAGCTCTTGCTTCTCATTGTGCCTAAACTCGGTCTCCCTTCTATCTTTCCTGAGTTCAAATTTACTGTCATGTACAGGTACTAAAGGTGACCAATCTCATGTGTGAAAGGACATGCCTATCAAATCACGAGTGCACCACAGTGGTGGCCCTATCTTTTGCAATGGTTTTCTCTGTGTTTCTTCTGTAACATGAAGACACTGTTGCCTGGGTGGTTGGTGGTTAGTCTCCCACACTGATGGTGGCTCTGGTGGCACTGGCAGAAGATCCGCCTGCACTGAGCAATCCCTGGCAGATAAGCTGAGGGGCCAAAGGTTCAACCACCCTCCTTACAAGAACATCCTCTCTTCACTATCGGCTTCGAGGTATCTGGGTTTGGCTTTATTTCGGTAGCTTAAAGATGTTCCTTATTTTATTCTCCAGGTAAGCACAGCAATAAGATCCCATCTTCTTTGAGCTCCTTTATAGGAAATCACAATCATGGACACAAGAAGGGACACAGCACACTGTAGACTCTGATTAGATCTGGTTGGAAAGATAGGTGTTTTCCTCTAAAACTTAAATGTGGTGATGATGGAGGGATTATGATTTTCCTCCACAACGACAACAAAAATCAGGAGGGACTTGTATTTCTTCCCCATTAACGCATTCATTTACCCCTTTTCTCTTTGTGTGTACAACCAGCTATCTAAAAGCAAGTAGCCAACCACATCTTCCTAGCCTTGCTAGTCTATACTGTGCTTGGCTCTCCCAGAGGATCATATTTCAAAGAATTATATTTGAAATTTCTGGACTTTAAGCTGCTCATTGTAAAGATGAGCATCCTTCTAACCTCCCTAAGGCTGTAGTGGACAAGAGAAACGCATGTATGTGTTAGAGAAGTGATTCTCAAAGGGGTAGTTTGAAAAGGCAACTTATTACTTTTTGGAGGGGAAAGGGCTGTGAAACATAATTTAATATGAAACTTATAATAACATTAAAATGCATGAGATTATTATATTTACCAAAAAGGGGACATAGTTTTCAAAAAATGACTTCAGAGTGATAAGAAACTATGAACAAAGGTCATCTCCAAAGCTACCCAGAACATAAGGAAGGAGCTTTAAAGGGAAAACTCATATCTTTGGTTATTTTATTAGATCAAAGGAGCAAGAAAAAGTTTCAAATAAAAAGTCAAAGGCAAAGGTGGCACACACTAACTAATTCGCTCTGAAATTGTATTCCCTGTAATCATTATCCTAGAGGTCACGGATGTCATTCCAATGGTCTTTGGCAGAGAGCTGGGGCTCCTTGGCATCTATCTACCTGATGCAAACTCTTCCCATAGACTTCTGTGTATCAAGGACTCAGACCTGCCCACATGTTTCCTCCAGGCCAGATGACACTGGCTACCATTCCACTTACGTGAGCTTTTGAAGTCTTTCTTTTTCAGTCTCCTCCGCATCATGGTTCCACGTGGACTAGTGGAGTAGAGGCTGCGGGGTAAAGTCCCCATGTTCAGGGAGCTCAGGCTGTATGCACTCATGGAGGTAGGAGAGAAGGATGAAGACACCAAAGCTGCTGTAAGAGAGTGAAGACTTGGCACACAGCATTCTTGGGCAGGGGCGGGTGAGTCTACCACACTTGCCAACCAGTCAGTGACAATCCAGAGAGACACACATGATGCACAGCCATGGCAAGCCAGTACCCCAACCAGACAGAGACCCGGTCTCAGGAGCCACAGAGGTTGTGCTTTAGGAGCTGAGTTACAAGAGCCCACAGACACCTGAGGAGCAGCACAACCCTCGTGAGCACAGTGGGACACAGAGCTCTATGAGCTTTGCTTTAGACACACACACACACAACCAGAAACATTAAAACAAGTTTCTCCACAAACAACACAATGCATCAGATACATAATCTCATTTTCATAGCTGCTTTCTGACATGAATTTCCAAGTGATTCCACTTATACAAAGGAGACCTGCAGACATCGTATGCTATACACTGCATTCTGAATTGTCTCCTGACCACATAGAAAGCATTCGGAACATTTTCATTCTTTCCTAATGACAGATGCTTTCTGACAGAAAAGAAAAAGACTCAAGAGATGTCAGAAATGATTAAGTTGCTATTACAAAAAAAAAAAATAGAAAGAAAGCATACAACACCCATGAAGCCAAATACAATATGAATCAGATGAGCAAGGAGGGAGAAGAATACTCGTATAATTTAAATGAAAGACCCGGAGGAGAAAGCCTGGAACATTACGAGGGCTGTTTGGAGGAGGCGTTTTCGGGAATGTCAGGGCAGGCACTCGGCAATGGTCGGGGTGGTGCGTGTTATAGTGATGCTGGGTGTGAAGGCTGCAGTGGTTGCTGGCCCAGGAATCCCAGGTAAGTTGCCTGTCGCTCCTCTGAATTTTCACTGCCCACATGAAGTGATGATGGGAAATAAGAAACACAAACAAACAAAGAACCAAAGAAGAGGAAAAGTAACTGAATTGCACAAATAAAAAGTGTAACAAAAATGAAAGCCTCTTGCTACAAAAAAATGAAACAAAATGGGTATCTACTACTGTCTACCAGCTTAGCCCTTTTCTTCGTGGTCAGCAAAAACAGATGATTAACATCAGGATGGAAACTTTCATCTTCCCAAGAATAATGCATGTCTTTCCCCAGCCCATTTTTTTTCCTCTTTTAAAGATGCCTCTTGAATCAATTTCTAATATCCCCCAGTGCTTCACAGCAGAGATTAAAAACATTTTTTAAACTTAAAAGTCAAGCCCATAATGATTTATGGCACATGATAAGTAATTGAAGATTTGCGAATCTTGGCTAGTTAGCAGCACTTGTTTTGAGAAAGAATAAAGAAGAAACAATAAATCAAATGGACTCGTGATTCAAGTGGTTTACTGGTCACATCACAATCTATTGCTCTGACATTTCAATTTCACTATGATCCATCACTTGGCCTTAATTTTTCTAGACAATAAACTACTCTAATCATCTATCAATATCAGAATCGCATCTATATCCTAATAAGGAGAAGATAAAAGTCTCAACCTATTTAGTCTTTTTTAATTTTTGAAAGATGACTACATTTGAAAGCAATAAGTCTTAAAATGATTCACATGTTCTTATATTTCCTGAAGATGCTATAAAATTTCAATGAAGTTTATTTAAAAATTTTGGCATCCTCTTTATTTAAAAAAGTGTATATTGTATTTCCATTCTAATTTCAGTATTGCTTAAATTTGATTTTCTACCCATTGTTCTAAAGTATGACCAACATTATGTTTGTTACTATGTCTCCCAGGAAATTTTTCACTTAACCACCTCAAAGAATTAAAAATAACATATGAGCCTATATCTCCTTCTACTGTCACGATTCTAATGCTAGATGCCTTACGTGTGAATAATTTAACAGTACTTAATCATGCAGAAAGGTCAAATACTCTGTAAGTATTGAAAGGAGGGTCACTTAGATAAAAGCTTGTCTCACCATCTGTGACACCAGCGTCCCCTGCCACTTTGGAGGCTTTGTGGAGGGAGATGGCAGGTGGAATGAAAGCACTACCACATGAACAGATAGGTCACTGAGGCTGAGGCCGCCTGGGTTTCCACTCTGGGTCCAGCCCTTCCTCTGTGTGTAATCTTGGCCAGTGACTCAGTCTCTCTCAGCCTCAGTTTCCTCATACGTCAAACAGAGATCCTGAAAACATCTACCCCACAGAACAACTGTGAAAATTATGTACATAGGTACTTAGCATGGTGCTTGTACCCACAATAAAAACAATTGAGCTATTATTAATAATATTGATTCTGCACACTTTCTACTGACTTGCCAAAAAGTGAAGCATCTTTTAAAGGAAATAGATGCATCTCTCACTCAACAAATTTCATACATTGAACAGTTAAGTTTAGAGAATAGCTCAGAAATGTGCAGGCACCATAAGGTTGCAGCTCCAAACCTTCTGGCCCTCACCTTCTATTCCAATGCTCTTTCTAGTTTGGGGTCCATGTCCTTCACCACTAGTGTAATTCCAAGCCAACATCTGCTTCACCTAGACCACTGCCCCACTTTCACACTTGACCCCATGATTCATTTCCGACATACCTACCTACAGGTAGCCACCACATGGCATGATTTTTAACATTCACACATTAGATTTTGTCACTCCCATTTAATCCACTTCGATGGGTTACAATTACCAAGAGATTCAAACGTGACCCCTACTTATCCTTCCAGCTTCATGTCCTGTCTCTCCCGTCATTGACTGTTTCAGCCACACTGGTCTTATGTTTGTTTTTAACACAAGCCAGGCTCCTTGCTGCCTCAGGGCATTAACTATTCTTTCTGTCTCTAAAATTCTTGTCCCAGTGGTTTGCATGGCTGGCTCCTTCTCATCATTCAGGTCTCAGCTCAGGTGTCAGCTCATCAGAGAAGTTGCGGCTGACCTCCATGGCCAAAGCAGCTGCCCTCTCCCACACTATTCCATTACAGTTTTATAGTCTTCACAGCACTTACTACTGTCTGCAATAGCTTCATTTATTTAATATATTTTCAGTGTTTGAAACTATAAGTCCATGAGAATAACAATCTACTTTGCTGTCTTGCTTACTAGATGTACCATAGCAACTTTCACAGCGCCTCGTACATAATGACTGATGAATGAATGAGTAACTGAATGCATGATGAATAGGAATATCAGCAAGAACATCCACGTCCACACTGCAGCAGTATTTTCCTTGTGATAGAGAGTGTTGCAAGGGAAGGCCCTAAGTGATGCTCTTTCACCCTTCCTACTCTACTTGTGGTGTACAGAGAGTTTTTATAGCCATGTGCTATCATTGCTGGGTCAGGCTAATCTATTCTCCCGGCCACTCTATTTCACTCTTTACAAAGTATTGTCTGCATTTCAAGTGAAGTACCGTGAGTGGACTTCAGAATTCTAAACTTAATTTTTAATCCAGTTCTTCATGGAGTGCTTTGAAAACAACTGGGCACTTTGGGGTATGGTCAGACCCAGTTAATAAATCGGTAAGGAAGGTCACGTGGGACTACCTTTTGTGTGCCTAGCACTGTACTAGTTATTGCAGGCAGGTTAAAGGTAGGTTATCCTCTTTACCTTAACTTTGAAATATCACTAGGGACTAATGCTTCATGCATATGAAATAACTGAGGCAAGAATGATGTAAAATAATGCACAAAACTGCACGCCACATATAATGAATACAAAAAGTACTCAACAAACAATGTAGGCCAAAGAAGACAGAATATATTGCCTATTTTGAATGTTCACAGCAGATTTATTTTCTTTTATGGTGTGTACTTGATAGTCATATATTAGGCGAGTATTTCAGGAGTTCAAAAATAAAATGTTACATTTTTGGCACACTATTTCATTTTGCAAACAAGCGTTCTCCCATTTAAGGGTCCTAATAATAACAGAAAACTTTCCTGAGTACTTGCTATATGAGGGGAGACCCAAAAAACCCCCAGAATTATCTTCTGGAGGGCAGACCCCTTGCAGTAGAGGCTTCCCCCACTAGGTGAGTGTTCTAGGATCCCATCGGTGTACCAGCTGGCACTGTTATGAGAGGCTGTGTTTGGCTTCAGCAAATTTTTTTGAAGACTCAACACATTTGTCCATTTCATGATGGGTCATTTACAAACACACCTACCCACACTGCACTGAGTGTTCAGCAGTTTTTAATAAAAAATGGCATAACCTGCCCACCCCCACCTTGTGCCCCACCCTCCATATTCACCGGATCTGGCCCGGAGTGACTTTCTTTTGTTTGTTTCCCCAGATGAAAAAAGTCCTCAAGAGAAAATGGTTTGCCAATATGGAAGAGGTGAAACAAAAAACAGCAGAAGCACTAAAAGGCATCAAAATCCATGAGTTCAAAAACTGTTTTGAGTAGTAGTAAAAACGTCTTGATAAATACATTGCATCAAATGGCAAGTACTTTGAAGGTGTCTGAAGTTTAAACGCGCAAGAATAAATACACAATTTTTTATCAATAAATCCAGGGTTTTTTTGGCCCCCCTTGTATACCAGATACTGGGCTAGGTGCTTTCTCATAGATAATCTCACAGTGTTCTCAATGTAACTATGAGGAAGGCATTATTACAACACCCATTTTACTAAGAAGAAACTGAGGTATTGAAAAGTTGGATAACTTGCTTTAGGGCCCAAATGATAGGGCCATAATTAAACCTCTGGAAGTCAGATTCCACAGTCCCTTCCCTCGGGCACCACATTGTACTGCTTCTTCCTATGGGTGTTCCTAAGTCCTTTGTTACAGATACATAAATAGTTAAAATACAATGCTTTTCCCCTCATTCTATGGTGACATCATTACTAAAGTCTTAAGTGGTATCTGGCATGAAGTTGTTTGTTTTCCCCTCTAACGGTGCCCTCTTGCCCTGTTGGGACGTCTGAGGCTGCAGGCACAGCCTCTGGTGACGGCTCCTGGGACTCTCCGACAGACATCCTGTTGGTACAGAATGTGTCAAAGGTTGTGACTCCGCTCACATTCCCTCCCCCCAAAGTCTCACTTTCCTTCAGTTATGATTATGTTTCCCAAAGACCTGCAGTGGGATCACTGCCAGCAAAAGGCACAGTTAGTCTCTGATTCTTAGTTGATGTGCCCTGTTCCTAAATTTCATGGAAACGCCGTGCTGAATGCTTTGTTGCTAAGCAAAATCTGGAACATGTGGCATCCCCATCCATCTATGGGATGAGAGACATGCTATTCAGGCATCAGAGATCTCGAAAAAATAACTAGACATTTCTTGTGGAAAAAGTCCACTATATATATGAAAACAGAAGTTTGAAAATCATAAATACCATAGTTATTTTGTTGTATTTTTTCCTCTTCACAACTGTGACTTAATTATGTTTAAGAGACAATATTTATTTCCTTTAGGAAGTGAAAGCCTGATTTTAATGTAAAATGTAGGGAGCTGATTATATGCTGGATAAGGAAGATGGTGAATAGTTTTCAGCAAAAGTGCATGATGTTGTCAGAAATCAGAATTACTTAAATTGCCAGTTCCCTGAGTAATTGTAAATGATACCACATTTTTCACAGTGAAGAAAAACAAATTTGCTCTTGGTCTCCATACATTTTACTGCATAAATTTATTTTATAAAATTGTCTTGGCAGGTAAAAATATTTACTACTTCACAAATTGGAAACTATTTGAACTATTTATGATGTGCATACAGGACAAATAAAAAGAAGAAAAATGAGGTTGCTTAGGACAATGACATTTTTAAAAGAGCCTGTTAAACATTTCTGATTCATTGATGCCTGAATTTACCAAGCAAAGTCTGATGCCGAGAAAGCACAACATGGTGTGCATTCTTCTCCCTATTGTGCTTCGAATCCAATGATGGCTCCAGATTAATTTAGGAGAAACACAGTTCTAGAAATCTCAGCCAGCGTGCAGGCCGGAAAGGCCCGTGGGGCCTCCCGACAGGAATGGCGTGCGTTCCCGAGGATTGCACCCCCCGGAGTGCCTTACAATTGCTGTTCAGATGAGGCAGGATTTCTTTTCATAGCCTGCCTGTGCTGCGTCACTTCTCTACCCCAATGTGTAAAATTAAAATCTGATAAAGGTAATGCTGTACTAGAGATTTTCATTAGCTCCAGGGCCATCTAAGCTCCATTTAATTAAAAACTGTTGCATCCAGCTGACTCATTCAGTATGAAAATTATCTGGTTCCTCTTTTTTTTTTTTTTTCAAACTGTGGAAAGTGCAGTATGTTCTAGAAGGTGGGAGACACGTAATACAAACGACCTTCTCGTAGGCCAACTTACAGTTCCAGAGAATATTGTCCTCTCTCTCTAGATATACAGAAATGAGTTCTTCACCTCTACGGCTCCTTGAAGACACTAGTGAGTCTTCAAGGAATTCATTTCAAAGACTAAAAAGAAGGGTACTTGGCTTAAGGAAAAGGATGGCAGAGGAGTTGGAACTACTACTTGTGAATCTTCATTTGATTTTGGGTTCAAAGTACTTTTTCTCACACCAGGTTTTATTAAAAGATACCTAGCTGGAGTGGGGCAAAGGTGGGTTTACAATTGTGAGTACATGAAACACAGAGTTTATTATTATATTATTATTTGTTAATTATTGTATATTTTTCCATAAGAACAACTGTAAACCTAGTTTTGTCCTACCCTGTAAATACTTAGCAAACATATCTGTGATCTTCAGGATGGTAACAATGTAGATTCTGTCAGCTGACACTTGCTTTTGAATAAATGTAGTCAAATATGATTCTGCCCTGGCTGCGGTGGCTCAGTTGACTGAGCACCGGCCTGTGAACCAAAGGGTCGCAGGTTCGATTCCTAGTCAGAGCGCATCCCTGGGTTGTGGGCCAGGTCCCCAGTAGGGGGCGTGGAAGAGGCAACCACACATTGATGTTTCTCTTCCTCTCATTTTCCCTCCCTTCCCCTCTGTGTAAAATTAAACAAATAAAATCTTAAAAAAAAACCCTAAAATACATGTATAAAGAACACATGGACAAAGCCAAAGGGGGGGTAGGATCAAGGGTGGGAGGTGGGGATGGCTGGGTTGGGGTGAGTGGTAGGGGGAAAATGGAGAACTGTACCTGAACAACAATTAAAAAAAGAGAGAAAAAAATCCCCAAACCTAAAATATAAAAAAAAAATTATGATTCTCTCAGGAAAGATGTTTGGTCAGAAAGGTTGTTCTCCATTCTAAGAAATGCACTACTCTGGCAGACAAAATATACAGAAAGTCACCTATTTATACAACCATTTTCCCCTAAATATCTGAAGAGTCTGCTATTAATACTCACTTTATAACTACTTTAAAAATGAGAGTTTTACTGTTTGCCTTCATTATCCTTCAAACAGAGTGGAAATGCAATATAACAGGATGCCAAATTACCTCCCTTCTCTCCACACTCAATTTGCACCAAAGGCTTTTAAAAAAATATCAAATATTACTAGCCTGAAAATTCTTCAAAACATTCTCGAACAATGTTTCTTTCCTCAATTTGGGGTTTTGAGTAAATGACACGTAGCATGGCAAAAAAAGATTTGGAGTATAAAGACCAGTAAACAAAGATAATCTATTGTTTGGAAAAGAAATGAGAAATTCAATATCTTTCTGACTCTGCTGGAGGAAGCAAGCAATAATCGCACAGAGAAGATAAAGAGATTTATCCAGGCAGGTCCTCTCACCATGGTCAGGTCCCTTCAGAGCCAGGCGGGTCTGATGATGGGGAAGGATCTCCAGCTTGACCTGATCTGTGGTGTTCGCCAGGAACTGGGTAGCTTCCGCCAGCGTGCAGTACTCCATGCTGGTTCCGTCAATGGACAGGATGTGGTCCCCCACGTGCAGTGCGCCGCATCTACAGACAGGAGACATGCTCAGTGTTCTTTCTCCTGTAATATGATTTTCATGTCCTTTGTAGTTAAATCTTCACAGTGTCCATTTACTCACAGAAAGGAAAGTAGGAGTGTTACAGGAGATACCACCTGGGCGCTGTTAAGTACCTACGAATGGGAATGTAAAACCCTGTAGAAAATACAGAAAAACTCAAGGCAGTGTTTTTCTGTTGTCCTTCAAAAACAATTATTTTGGTGTAAAGGTGCCAAAAACTGAGGGGGAGTGAGAAGGAAGAGAGAGGAGGATAGAAAAATGTTTCCCTTGACTTTTTTTCTGTGGTTTTTTTCTTCCTAGGTTTTCCCATTTATAAATGGGAGTTGGTAAATATTTGGAATGTCAGGATGTGACTCGCAGAGTTGGACTAGGGTTGTGTACAACTATTTATGTCTGAAGGGGGAATAATTGGTGGGGGGGAGTTCAGCTCAGGCTTTCTCAGAATCCTTTCATATAAGCTGCCAGAGAACCAGGTCTTTATTATGGTTTTATTTTGTTATTCTGGAGTTACACTCTTATTAGTACCAAGGTTCCTGAAGACGGTGGAAATTAATGCAGGAAGTAATAAAAACAAGCCTGTGTGGTGAGAGAACGGGAAAGCTGGGGGTGAGGAGTGGCTGGCTGCCGCCACATCTTGCTGAACTCAAGAGACTGGCTACTGGATGAGCTGCGAAAAGCAAACACAGCAGTCAGCATCCCCGTGTGCCAGTCAAGTAGACAGGTCTTCACAGTGGTTACCACTGTGGAGTGGGAGAAAACAGGGAGAAAATGAAAGCATCCTGCACTGCTAAACTGGAGGATGCCCCTGGATCAATGGCTGTCAGGGTTAAAGGACTGAACATCGGGTAAGGCCTCCAGGATGCTATAGACAGACCTGCAGACCACAGGAGCTGCTGCAGGTCATCGCTTCACCGTCAGAGCCCCATCAGGCGTGCCAAGGACATGTGGAGAAGGGGGCTGAGGACATGCTGGGTAGACTGGGCATTTGAGGATATCTAAACATCACCACAGTGAGAATAGTCTACTTCTGAAGACAAAAGCATTTCTAGTCATCCCTTCTATCTAAAAATAGAATTCCACGTGGATGTACTTGGAGTGTTTCAGCGATGGGAGGTGGGATTTTTCTTACTAGAAGCTGTGAAATAATTTATTAGGTGGTAAAGTCATCCTTTTTATCCCTCTTCTAACTTATAAGTCTAAAATATTAATTAGGAAAATGAATTCAGGAAAAAGAACTTCCTATTTTTACTGTCATAGGCATGAATGTTTTCAGGGACCCTTGAAGGTTGTGAAACCTTAAGATTGACATACTGTACCAGTTGGTCCTTTCTTTAAAGACTGTATAATTTTAAAAAATCATTTTATTTATTTAAGAAAGAAGGAATAAGATTTTGTGGTGGCAGGATCTAATTGATAAGAACAATTCAGGAAAAGCCATGGCTTTTCTGTGTGGAATATAATTAAGTTCTGCTTAGCCACCCTCTAGGACACGGCAGGAAAACTTGCTCAGTTGCTTGCCTTTTTGCTGCCCCATTTTCAAAGGCTATATCAAACATTTGGGTGAGGTGACATTGCATCATGGGGTGGCTGATAAGGCAGGCAAATTTTTAAGCCCTAGAACAGTAACTTAGTTTGCTAATTGAACCTTGTGTAAGTTGGCAGGAGAGCTGTATTGTACTGTATGTGTATGTGTGTGTATGCCTGTGTGTGTATATATGTGTATGTATATGTATTACATGTGAATATATTCATATATATAAACATATATATGCTAAAGGTTTCCCGTTGTCAACTGTAAACCTTTTTGCCCACCTCTGTTTATGTGTGTATGTTTCAATGCACATGAAGTTTTGAAATGTTGGCACCTCCTACAACACTCACCTGTCTGCAATGCTTGCAGATTTAATTTTGTCTATGACAATGACCTGCTTGTTACAGCACATCGAGGTAGTAAGGGCAACCCCAAGGCTGGCACCAGGAGTTTTGGCAACTTCAACTAGTAATGGTCCGGATGCTGTTGCCACAGAATCTATGAAAGAACAAATTTCAGAAAACAAAACAAAACAAATAAGCAGACACACACCCAAAAATGGAGAATGTTCAGTCTGATATTGGTCTGAAACTGACATTTGCCTCCAAATAACACCCCACGGCCAGTGGTAACTTCTTAGGGCATCTCTTGGGATACTTGTTTTATTCAGCTTGTATTCAGTAATATTTGCACAAGTTTATCTCTTCAATTAAATTTTAAGTTTCACATCATTTGGGGTAAGGTCTGTGTATCTTTACACTCTTTATATCATTTGGTACATACAGTGCCTAGCATATACTATGTCACTCAGTAAATATTTTTAAGTTAATTACTTCAATAAACATCTTAGCAGGTACTACAAATGGGTGGATGGTTGAAAGAAAGGAAGGAAGGTAGGAAGGGAAAGAGAGAGGGAGGGAGGGAGGTGGAATGGATGGAAGGATAGGTGGATAGATGGATGACGTCTCTACTTAACCACTTAGCAGGAATGCATACACTAAATTGAATTTGTAGATCCATTGGGTCTTTCCTTATTCTAGGCCTGATATAGGGTCACCTCTCCCTCAGGAGTCACTTTCCACATGCTGTCCTTTTGCTTTGGGACACTCTTCATTCTTTCAGTTCCTACTCACTCCTGGGGACTCAGTGTAAACACCAACTCCTCTTGGAAGCCTCTCCTGATCCGTGGTTTGGGGAGACGCCTTTCTTCGGTGTGTCCACAGCCTGCTATACTCCTGCTGGTGTCGCACACACCTCACTGCTTCGTAATAGCCAGTGTGGATTACACGCCCTGTCCTTCTCCAGGCTGTAGGCTGGCCGTAAAGACAGAGACTACGCCTTGTTGATCGCAGCATCCTCAGTGCCCGGGATAATGATGGGGACCCAGGAGGTGTGTCATAAATAGTTGTTGAATGAATGTATGAGCAAATGAGAAAACCCACGACATTGTTTAAAGCTCAGAAGAGGCAGGGGTCATACAGGAAAGAGCCTCAGACATAGAGTTAAAACATCTGCATTTAATCTTTTCAAAGTATTTTGGTCATGATACTTTAGACAAGTTACCAAAGCCTTCTAAGTCCACTTGCTTACCTGTAAAATGATATCTGTTCCTCGGTGTTTATTACAATGAAGTCAATGTATAGTTAAACATTTTGTAATTTGCAAAATGCTATATAGAATATTATTATCACTGATAGATGATGACCTCAAGCCTCGAGTCATCTCACTTTTCAAGACTGTACATGACTCTGTGATGTTTTTCTGATTTTCTACTGCTCTGGTGTTTGAGACTTCATTAGCAGAACTTCGTGTTTTCTGCAAGCACATCTTTACCGAGCTAGGGCACCTGCACTCCTGTTGCTGAAGCCCAGGCGGTGCGCACTGACTCAGGAAGCTCCACGTGGAAAGCCATTTTCAGTTTGAGACAAAACGACGTTTCTTCGGTGAGGTAAAGATAGCATATTCATGCCAGCAACATTCATATTCAGTGATAAGGATTCTGGTATGTGCTATGTTTCTTCAATGATTGGTAATATTGAAAGAATTGTCCTAAAAGATAATTTCATGCTAAAAATGGCTGAGAGACATTACATCGGGGCCTCTATCTTTTCCTGTCAAACTAGGGCAGTTTCATTACTAACAGCTTAGCGGAGCCAAAGGTCTTGGTCTACTAAGAGGACGTTTTGGTTCTGCAGTTTCACAGCTATAATTTTCCCATGATATCATTAGCAGCTCCCAGAGTTTGTTCTCAACCTGACTCCACAGTGGCTGCTACTCTCTGGTCTTGCTCACTTTGCTGTGCTCATTTTCCTTACATAGGAGTTTATAGTGAGTGGTTCCTGTGGGTATATGCAACAGTGATTTGCTCCTTGTTCTGGAAAGAATTCTTCTGATCAATCCCTTCGGCCCCTGTTTTGGTTGTCCTTCCATCATGCAAATGGGTAGTCGATTCTGACCACCTCTCAACTCTAATAGTCAAAGTTCTGCTGCTAACCCAATGCACATGACCCGAGGTCTCTAGTTCCACCCCAGAAGCTTGTTGGCCTTCTCTTCCTGCTCAAGTCGAACCTCACAGGAGCCCTGGCCTTTCAGGGTATTTTTTCTACATTATCTTTATCAAACTTCAGAAAGACTAATTTCCCAAATGACTTCCCATGGACCTACTGAATTTTAATAAATAGGTTTGTGAGGTGGCAATCACATATGTTCTTTCACCTGGTTTTTTCATGTCTGAAGATAAACTTATTTAGTTTAACAGACGAAAGTAATAAAATTTCTCTGTTATTTATTAAGTTAATCTCATACAAATGACAGAGACTGATGGTTGTTCCTTGGTATCCTCTCTTCCCTTCTTGTATCAGTAATAAGGTTCCTAAGTTTTAGCTGAACAAATGGCTGTCCAGCTAAGAAGAACATTTCCCAGACTCCTTTGTACTGAGGTGCAGCCATGTGACTAAGTTCCAGCCAATGGGAAGTGAATGGAAATAAGATGTGAACCATCCTGGATGTGCTCTTAAAAAAACGGCTGTGCCCTCCTCTGCCTCATTTCCTACTCCTTGCTGTTGCAGTGTGTGCCCAGAACTGTGAGCCATCTGCAGCCACGCAGACAAGGGCATGGAGACACAACACAGAGGAAGCATATGTTCCTGAAATTGTATCTCCAGAGATTGCTTAATCTCCCCCCAAATACACAAAAATCCTGCACCCTAAAACCATGAAGAGGTGTGAATGCTCTGGGTGCCTGGGGGAAGGCGCTGTGTGGCCCTAGGAGAATCTGCCAGACTGGCTTAACTACAGAGGACTCTAAGCAAACCATGATGACTGACAGCTGAACAGAACCATGGAGTAGAAGGTGCTTATTTAAGTCCTAGCAAGAAACAGATGGTACACTCAAATTAGGATAATTCGAGGGGAGTGTAATAAAGGGACTATTTAGAAAGGTTTTAGGGAAACCACAAGGGATAATGCAATACTCTAGGGCCAGAAGCAACAGGGCACCCACCGTACCTCATTAGGCCAGGTATAGAGGCAAAGTATAGAGCTGATTGTAGAACCAGGATTTGGAACCAGGACTGTGTAGACAGGGCTACCTGATAGGAGCTGGGGCCTTCAGTCAAAGGATGCGGCCAGCCCCAGTGAATCCACAGGGAGGAAGCCAGGGAACAGCATCCTATGTCACGGTCCACCCACGTGTGGTCTCCTGCCATGATTCTCAATTAGCTAAACCCAGAAGGAGCCAGAAGGCATGAGAGCCCATCATGCAGGCCAGTAAGTCATGGCACAGAGTGCATGAGAAGGGTAGTGAGTGGCTCCGGGGGTATAAAGAAGGATGCCCTTCTTTGTATATATCTCCACTCAACTTCTTTGCACAAAAGTCTGGAGGCTACTTGCTTTAAACAAAATATGTAATATAAGGAAATAATAAGGAAGAAGAAAAAGTGACTACCAATGCCTTGCCCACAAGGGTTAATACAGAAGTACATAATGACTCTGAGCTATAGGTCAATGCACAGAGAAAGCAGATTACAAACTGCCAGGGGTTGGGGACAGAGTGATTGCTTCAGTTTTAGAACTAGGCAGGGGTGACGGCCGCATAACATTGTGAATGTATGAAATGCTACATTCATACGCTTTACACTTTGAAGTGGTTAATTATGTGTTATGTGCATTTCGCTTCAACAAAAAAATGTTGACTCTGAACTTCTAGAAACCAGGACAATAAAGGAAACATGGTTAAATATGCAGCTACCACTGCTGCAAAGGAGAAAGTCTGTCCTTACAATGGAAATAAGGATTCTTTGAGCAGAGAGCACTAAAAGATATCTCTCCCCTGGGTTTTATATGAGTAAATGCTGCTAACTGGTAAATGAGTAATGTCCTTAACACATTTTCATAATAGGGTGCAGAGGTGGTTTCCAATGGCTGTTCCTTCATCAAGGTTGAGACATAAGATTAAAAAGCAAATCAGTGATGTTGTCTCTATAATGGAACAAGCTCATGTGATGGTCACCTGGATCTAAAGAAAGATCCTGGGGTAGACAGACCAGATGTCTGTCTGGGGATCGGTAGTTTTCCTCACTTAGGTTTCCAACAGAAGCTGCATATTAGAAGCTGTGATGAGACCCTGGTATGCTGGCATTTTATATACATGACTGAGACCATATCCAAAAGCTTTGGATATCAGATAAATCAATGGCAGGATTAAAGTACTATCAGGAGGCTGGAGAAGCCTAACTATATTCTTGAACGAAGAGATGGTCCCCTACCTCACGCACCCACAGAGCAGGGATTTCTAAGTCTGCGGGCTAAGTCATCACTCATGCCACAACATGAATTTCAAATATGCCTTTATGGAGTGCTAATTATATACCAGGAATACCAGAAGGTGCCGAGGACTCATAGGTGAAAATGTATTATCCTTTCCTTCTAGCAGTCCCTTGGGGTTCCTCCTTGCAGAGAAGGTGGGGGAGCAGGTAGACTCCTGGATCTCCCAGTGGACACTTATTCTGCTGAACCTCATGAAATTTCTAGTTACTTATTTTTTTAACTGCAGGACATCAAATGTTTTCAATTTCCCTCCCTCCCCTGCCCCAATGAAACCTTTAATCTACTAGGGTCAACATACTTATAAAACAACAGTGGGTTATCTAATAGAATACGATTTCCAGGTTTCTTGGAAAATTCCGCAAGCATGGCAAAAGATCCACAGAAGGTGGCTGAAGCTCCCTGTTTTTTGGAACGGCAATTACTATTACCAAATACCTGCAGTGTGCCAAGGGAATGAATGGGAGTGACAGTGAGACCTCTGGGGATCTGAGTAGGCTGAGCACGGGGAACTGGGATGGTTGGGATGAGTGAATCAGATGAGACAGGATTTGATCTGAAGTCCTCTCAGCTGCCTTTATTTTAATGGGTTCTAGGAAAACAACAAAACTATTTTAACGAGTACTGCTTTCCAGCATTACCCATGCGGCGGTTACTTTCTGCATCGCAGAAGGGGATCCACAAATGTTAACGTTCAATGATCATTAGCCTTTTCTGGCAATTGCTTTCCATTACAGAAGTTTCCCCACAACAACATCAAGAAGCTCCTACTGCCTTGTGGTATTGAGCCTATTTCCCTAGCTGCCACCCAATTTCATCCTCAGAGGGTCTCATGAAAAGTAGGGGTCCAAAAGCCCTGGCTTTATTCTAAGATGTCTAATAAGAGGCATATGAAAAGAAAAGGCCAGCAGACAGGGTGGATGAACGGGGTACTCTTATTTAAGGCTGTGCAAGAGAAAAACACGGAGTGTGTCAAAATGAGAAAAAATAAACAGAAGAAAAATCAGGAAGAAATCATCAAAAACCCATCCCCCGACAGATGATTAGTTTATCCTGCGGAAGTGACGCATGGTTGAGAAAAATGGATCGTGCAGATATAAATTATTCATGGTTAAAGATACCTCAGTCATTAAGGTATTTGCACCACAGCTGAAGCCCTCGCATGCTGTGTTGATTTATAGGCTACATAATCATGTAAGATATGGTGATGATTGTTTGCACGGGAAGCACCCTGGATTTTTTATTTTGTTAATCAGTTTTCCCACTCTGAGCCCCGCAGTTCAATCAGAGTACAAGACTTGATTAGAACCTCCCGGGGGGTGGCAGAAAGACTGTGCGTGGTCATAGCAGCTTTGCCTGCCTTGTATTCCTTCAGATAAAAAGTGCCTTTGGGAGGCTTCTTGACTTACCCATTAGTTAAAAGGATTTTTATTAGTAATAGTCTCTTCATATAATGCTACTAATAATGTCAACTCTTTTCAGATGAGCTAAACTTTACTAGAAATTTTTGTTAACGTTAAAAAAAAAAACCTGCCAGTTTATTTTTGTCTATTGAAAAACACTGCTTGGGCAATATTCTGATATAACAAAAAGTAGACTGTCCACATTCAAGTGAACTTCATGTTAAATCCTAAGCTTTTCCTGGGGAGTTAGGGAAGGCAACTTGAACAGTTACTGTATTATAAGACGGGTCCACAGCAAGTGAAACGCAAGTGATGTTAACTCGGCTTTGGCTAAGGTGCAACTGGCGATTAACTTTTATTCTCTGTGGCAGGCTCGCCCTAGTCACTTGATTGACTTTGGAATATCTTCAATCCCTCCACCCCCCGTTTTACATGACAGAACTTTTTTTTTGGTAGCCTGCCTGGGTTGTAGTGTGTTTTAAAAAATTTACTGAAGTAAAAGAAACATACAGAGAAATACATAAATCATAAGTTTGCAGCTCCTAATTTTCATAAACTGAACATGTCTGTGTAACCACACCCTGACGTAGAAATAAAACATTACCAGCATCGAAAAGTCCCCTCACCATATACTCCTTTAAATTGCTCCCCTATCCCTCAGGTAACCATTATGTTGACTTCTAATGGCATAGGTTAGTATTGTTCCATCTCGTGCTTTTTAAGAAGTAGACTTAGTCTATACTCTTCTGAATCTGGCTTCTCTTGTTCAATGTTCTGCTTGTGAGATTGTGCATAATAAGGTTGGGGTAGTTTTAGATCACCCATTCTCATCGCTATCTAATATTCCACCGGGAGAAATGTGCCATAATTTATCCATTTTACTCTTTAGGTATTTTCTGGTTTTGGGATAATATGAGTATTGTTGCTGTGAACATTTTAGATGGACCTTTTGTGAACACAGGTATGCATTGCTGTGGGAGTCACAACCGGGGGGTGACATTGTCGGGCTGCAGGGGATGAATATGTTCAGATTAAGTAAATACTGTCAAAGAGTTTCCCGAAGTGTAAATTTACCTTCTCACCTTCAGGAAATGAGAGCTTCAGTCGCTCTACACGCATGTCACCTCGTTCGGTCTTTTCTATTATATCATTCAGGGGAGTATGTCGTGACTTCCCATTGTGGTTCCAGTTTGCAGTCTTTCATGGCTTAATGGTCATTTGGATATCTTCTATTAGCTTATTGGGCTTATTGATTTGTGGGAATTAAAAAACAATTTGATATGCATCCTTTATTGGATATGTGGTTTGCAAATATATTTTCAAGCCCCTGTGTGCTTTACCATTTCCGATTCTTAATGGTATCTTTTGATAAAGAGAAGTTCTTAGTTATTATTTTTTTATGGTAGTAGTTTATGTGTTCTGTTTAAGAAATCTTGGCTTACTATAAAGTCATGATGATGTTCTCCTATGTTTTTTCCAACAGGCTTTGTTATTTAATTTTCACATTTATATCAGTAGTCTATCTGAATTGATTTCTATGTCTGGTGTGGGGTAGGGTTACAGTATATTTTATCAACATGGATATAACTGACCATCATTATTTTTTGAAAAGAGCATTTTACTATCCTCACTTCATTTTACTATCCTGGTCAGAAACTGATGGCTGTATGTGTATGTTTCCAGACACTCTCTCTGTTCTGTTCTACTGGTCGGTCTGTCTGTTGTTCTTCTGATAGTACTGCACTATCTTATTCACTTAGTGTATGTCCTCTGGTTTTGTTGTTCTTCAAGACTGCCTTGGCTTTTCTTGGCCCTTTGCAGAGTAATGTTTTACTGTGTGTCTAATTCAAAAGAAAAAAAGAAAGTAGAACCCAGTAACTAAATAAGTGACAGAGCTTAGGCCCCAGCTAAAGGAATAATGATACATGAAATAATTGTGTTAGGATTCATATGGTAGGTTTCAGTATTAAATTTGATAGTTTGAAGTAGTATTTATAGATATTTAAACATATCTTGTAGAATACTAATAAAAGTCTTCCAACTTAAATTTCTAGGGCTCTTATTTTGTCCCATGTAGATAAATAATAGAGTTTTTAAACTTTTAAAAGAGAAAATGAAAAAAGTCAGTTCACAAAATTTCTTAAAGGAGTTTCTGACCTCAGACATGGTGGCCTGAGACACACTTTGTAGACAATGCCATATCTCTCGTCACACACGCTCTGAAAGCGTCCACTTCCATTGTCAGTTCTGTGTGAACATTTTTTTAAAAAATGGCACAATTCTGTCTACCAGGAGAAAGCTTTCAGAAAACTCAAACAATTTATGTCCTATTTGCTTTAGAAAGTGTAAACAACAAAATGAATCTGGCATTTAAGTGATATCGATTGGAAAGTAGAAATGCTGGCCACAAAGTGAAAACCCTTTGTCCTGACTATTCAAAAGATTTGGCATACACACAGGCTATGCATAATCACCATATTCCATATTATCACCCCCCAGAAAGTCTGACTCCTCCTCCTGATTCTGAAAACAGTCCCTGTCAGGTTTTTCTGAGCTGGATAAGGGATCCACACAGAAAAGAGAATGAATCTCCACCAGGTTCTGCTGAGGCAGAGAAACTACTTAAGTGGGAGTAAGTGTCTGCCAGCCTGAGAAAGAATTCTTACTGCTCGGGATTCTTCACCTCCCAAGACTGGGAGGAACAGTCAGGAAGAGTTAATGACTCAGTAGCGAATGCAGACTCTCTCTGGAATCCTGTGCTAAATTTGGCTTTATGTTTACAGTTAAAAAAAAAGTATCCTAGTTCTCTAGGAACCAGTTCTGAAATATGACAAATAACAACCACGTAAACATCCTAAAAGCCACTTTACTTGTAAGTTGCCAAAAATATACTTAGAAATATGTAAAGTATCTATATTTCTGCCTGACCTTGGGTTTTCACAGGAGGTAAACACAACATTGAAAAAACAAAACAAAACACTGGGCAAATGTAGACATTTAAAGCTATGGCTAGATCAAAAAAAGGAAAAACTTCTTGACCACGAGGTATTAGAACTGCCAATGCCTTGTCAATGCAGGAGCAAAGGAAGTCTCACCAGAGCAAATGCACTAGGAGACCCTCTGCCTCATCCCCACCTGGGGCCAATATGACCACTGACCATTGGATAGGAATAATAAGCACACAGTCCAGTGTCTTGAATCCTGTGGGTCCTGAATACTCATAATATTAATCATAATATAAATGAAATTTATAATTGGAAGTTTTGACATATAGGTAGATGGGATAGAAAATAAATTGGATGATGGATGTCAAAATCAGGATCTAAAAAAGTTTTGACAGGTTGGAATGATGAGAGAATATTTAGAAATTATTATTTAGTAGGGTAAGTGATGATATGCTTTACATTTTTACTGTGAGTTACACAACAACCCTCTGGGACGGGCCTGGACATTTGAAAGGCTCTCCACATGATTTCAAAGTGCACTGAGGCTGGAGGTTCCTGCTTTACACTGTAGGCTCTTGGTTGTCCAGAAGTTGCCTATTATTAGAGGTGTTCAAACAGAACACCTAGGGGAGTCCAACCTTTTGGCGTCTCTGGGCCACACTGGAAGAAAAAGAATTGTCCTGGACCACACATTAAATACATTATGACAAGTAATCACAAAAAAAATTTCATAATGTTTTAAGTAAATTTACAATTTTGTGTTGGGCTGCATTCATAGCCATCCTGAGCCATATAAGGCCTGCAGGCCACAGGTTGGAACCCCTGAATTTCACTCATATGTGGAATTTAATGAATAAACTGAGCTAACATGCAAAACAGAGACAGACTCATAGATGGAGAGCAGATGACAGCTAAGGGGGGGGAGCGTGGGAGTGGAGGGATTGAGCAAAAAGGAAAGAGGTCTTAGTGTCATGACTGTGGCAGGGGAAAGAGGGGTATAAGGGGACTAACGGGTAATGGGAAAATATAATAAAATCATTAAAAATAAAATCAATAAACATTAAAAATTCAAAAATTAATAAAAATAAGATATTAAATGGGACAAAGATAAAAGGAATGTCCTGGAGGGATCCTAGCATTGGATAGCAGCACAAGTAAATGATGCTTAGATTCAAGCATTCTGGTGTGTTAACAACTTTGGGGAACACCTGCCTTCAGAAGCATGTTTTGAACATCCTATTTTTACCTGTTTGGTTAGATAGTTCTAATAGGCATTTATTTCTTGACCAGCTTTTAGATAGGGAGAGTATTTGAAAGTAAAAAATAGCACTTTATGCCACTGAAGATAAACTACCCCTAATAGAAATGAAAACAGCTGAGATGCTTCAAGAGCCCAAAGCAGAAAATTTCCCTGAACTAGTACACACAGCAGAAAGAAGAGCCACCTAGGTCTGCGGGGATCTTGAGAATCTGTGGTGTCCAAGTCCATTCTGCACATTTGTAGAATTAAGAAAGGCGAGCACCATTGCCAAAGGACAAAAAGTGAACGGACCATTCCATTTAGAACCGTTCATTTATGGAACTGTGATTTTGATGATGGAGCTACAGGACCACCCATGAGATCTGTACAATGTTAAGAAGTGAACACAGACCCTACTGTAGGGGTACAGTTAGGGGTACACTTGCGGTCTTCTCCTGGGCTATCTAGTTCTCTCTTCTCTTTGGGGACAAGCTAGATTCTAACACTTCTCACTCATTACAGAAATCTGGGCTGCAATGCTGTGCCCAGGAAACCGTGAACATGTCTCTGGGTATGGAAAAAAGAAAAAAAGAAGTAGGATCCCTGGAAAATTATGCCTATTCCCTTAGCTTTGCCATAATTTGAATCAATAAAAATGCCTGAATGATTAAACACCAGTAGATAATTAATTCAGTGTCTTACTTTCTTCCCTCTTACTCAGAACTCGCTTAGGGTGCTTAATATTACATATTTGATGTTCTAGGATATATTTTTTTTCCTTGCTCAGTAATGCACTTAGGCCTAAAACAATTATATTTTAAATGATTAGATTTTACTTTTATTTTTAAAAACTCCCCATAAGACTTTTTAAAAGAGTCTTCCATTTCAATGTCAAACTCTTAAGTATAGAACATTCAAAGATATATTCCATTGCCTTTTTTGCCTCCAAAACTTTCATCCACACTTAAAACATTTTTTGTTTCATGTGTTGGCTATAACGGCTTTTGATCTTCTGTGGGTGTAGTATTGGATTTATGAGGTTAATCTGGGTTTAATCCCAGGTGGAACACAGTATGGTGTGTGTGACACTGGGCGATTTACGGGACCTCTTCAAGACAGTCACTGCATTTATGAAAAATAAGGATAAGCATATATATGTCAGAGGGTTGCTATGACAATTAGAGTTAATAAAATGACTAAAGTACTTTGCGCAGTGCTTGGCAGAAATTAACCACACAAATTGTTAGTTCTCTTCCTCTCTACTATTTCTTGGGTTAAACTCAGGGTATGTGAAAAATTCCGTGCTTTACTTGGCCGGAGAAAGTTAGAGGAGACTGAAGTCAAAAAAATTAAATTATTATTTATCTGTCCCATCACTTTAAGTTAATGGTTGCCTCTACGTAGGATGCAGTGATGCTGTCCTTAAGAAAAGTCATGAAGAGGGAAAGAAGGGCCGGAAGGGGGGAAGCCAGACAGTGTTCCAGGGCATCGTTAGTTAGTTTTCATGTAGTTTCACTTACTTAACTTTAAGTGTTGTAAATGATTTCGATATTACTCTCTATGCAATTTCAAATTATTTACACTGCTATGGATTGAGTTTTATTATCTATACCTAGTGAATCCATATCTTGGGCAAAATACTCAAAATACATCAACGCATGGAGCCTCTGAACTACACAAATTATGAAAATTAAATTAAATTTTTTCACAGGTAGAATATTTAATATTCCTGCCAAATGATACCTTCAGCTTGACTGACCAAGCCAAATCCTATCTCAGGCCCCTTATATGCCCTCCTGAGGGTGAGAAACCTGCTAGAAAGGTTGCCAAGCTTTTACCATAATTCTGCTTAGATAGTAACATTCAAGGGAAGCAGATTCTGGAAGGTGAATGTACCACACAGCACAAAACTGCCTTTTAAGGAACTCAACTGATATGTGCAAGTGAAGGAAATCACCTCTGAGAAGAGGAACAGATATGTTCAGTGAAGAAAATCACCTCTCAAAAGAGGCTCCAGGGCACTCAAGGGTGTCCCACAGGGTGAGACACAACAGTAGAGTCTGTAACAAAACTTCAAAGGAGTCCTAAGAAGCACGCAACCAAGAGCGGTGAACCCAAGTACATGAGATGAAAAGACCAGTGGGATTTTACATGAGTGTGGCTGGAATATTACTTGAGAGTTTCACCCAATTCTTGTAAGTTAATGACAATCACTCTTTCTCTCTAAGAGACAAAGTGTGTGTAGCTTAGTAGCTACAAACTTGAATATGCCAGAATGAAAAGTCTCCAGTGGGCCTAAATATCAAGTGTCAACACTCTGCTGGTTCGAATACATGATGCTTATCTGAAACCCCATCTAGGAGTGGCTAATCGAATCTTCCTTTTACCTGTGCCTACAAGGCTCAGGCCTCTGGAAGGTATGACAGTGTTTGGACAATGAGTACCAATGATGCAATAGATTTACATTTCTCATTAGCTGCTAATGCTGAAACTAAAGAGAAGCTGGGAACCCTCAAACGGACTGCAGAACACCAAGCTTTCAAACAGCCAAGATATCACAGGCAGGGCACCTTTCAAAAGCCACACTACTACAGACTTATATCATGAAGACTCATACGTGCTGCTTTGTTAAAACAAGGTTCTTCTTACATAAGATGATTGGACACAGGGTGACGTGGGCCATGTTACACTATGATCCCAGGACTTCCCAATCTTGAGAGAACTGGGGAGAAATAATTTGTTGCTTGTATATCTTCTTTGGGGAGACTAGTACATTCTTTTCAAAGCCTTGATCTCTAAGCTAACACTTACTGTTAGAATTTGGAGCTACAGTATTCCTGAGTCACTGGTAATAGATAATGAATGTTTTGGGTAAGAAATCAATTGTGGACCAACAAGTCATGGAAAACCCACCCATGTAGTTCTCTAGGATTCAGGCATCATGATGCTTTTATTTATAACCTGGAGAAAATGCTTTCTGAAGGGAAAGGGAGGGAAGACAAGGAAAGGGAAAGAGAGGAGCGGGAAGGGAAGAAGGAATGAATAAAAATGTCTGAATATGAATACATACTGGTTACATCAGGCTTTATCACATCTTTTACTACTATTTTTGGAGTTCTTTAGAGAGGAGGAAATATTTACACTCAATTTAGCAAAACATAGTGGACACAATGCTTTTAAAATGTCTGCATTTCATTCATTCAACGGATATTTGATGTACACCTTTTTTTCCTCCTACATCGGACATCTGAGGTCTGTCCAGAAGGTATCCAGCCATGTAGTGTGAAAAATAGACACATTTATTGAAGAAACATTGTACACAGGATGATGACGCCTCAGTCCCCTTCCAAGTAGGTTTACTGGGACCTCACACAGGTTTCTCAATTGCCATTAGCTGCCCCATTGAATTTTCCTGAATTTTACTGATGGTCTGAAATCTCTACCCTTTCAAATGTGATTTTAGGTTTGGGAAAAGCCAGAAGTCACTGGGTGCCAAATCTGGGCTGTAGGGGGGCTGAGACACCTGTGTGATTTGATGTTTGGCCAAAAACCTCGGCATGAGACGTGATGCATGAGTGGGTGCACTGTGATGATGCTGCCAATCAGCAGCTGCCCACAGCTGCAGCCTTCTGAATCATCCGAATAGTTTCCACGGAGGAATGTTCAAGCTTAATGTGGAATTCAATGAAGATTTGTTTCTCTACTTGCTCAGTCATTTTGAATATGACATCCACACAGTACACATGCTCACTCAAAGGCATCTACCGCTCCCACTGACTAGTACAGTGAAGTTGTCATTGTTCACACATGTGCATTCCAGTCCACTCTCTGTGGCTGCCAGGTTACATCTACGTTGCTGCAAACCATTCTCACTATGTTAACAATTGACTTTTTCCAGAGAGACCTCGCATACTATGCATAGAGCAGTGGAAAAAAAACCACATAATGTCCTTATCCCTATTGTGGATCCTTAAGGTGTCCTTAAGGTGGATCCTTATGGTATCCTTATGCTTACAGCTTAATGAATAAGACGAGAAGATTATTTCACCAACAAATCAGCATTATAATGGTGATAATTATTATGAAAGAAAAGGAAGGATTTCCTAGGCAATTAAAACAGAAAGACCTAATGTAGATAAGGTGTCGGGGAAGTTTGAGGAAGTGACATTTAGGCTGAGATATTAGAGGATATACACAAAAAAGCTGGGTAAGAAGTATGTGTTTGTACATGTGCAGGGGTTGGAGAATCACTTCTGAGGAAGAGGGAAGGGAATTTGTAAAGTCCCTGAGGATAGGAGCCTGATTTGGGGGAGGTGCTTAAAAAAAGAGCCTTGGGGCTCAAAGTGGATGATATTAAACAAGAGGACACGGTTCAATGCATGTTATATAAAAGTCTCTCGGCTTCTGTGTGAGCCTGGATTTGAATGGAAGTGGGCATAAGAGTGCAAGACACCTGAGCTGGGAGGTGCCTGCAGTTCTTGGGGAGACAGGGGTGGCGTCTGTGAGGTGCAAGGACGAGTATGTGGAGGGCAAAAATAGAGACAAGCAGGATGACTGGAGAGAGAAGAGTTGGGACCCTGTGTAAGGGGGCAGCTAGGAAAAATAAAGGATGGCCCAGACTTTTAACGTAGGAACTGCTTGGACGAAGGCACTACAGCCTGAGACAGAGAAGATGGGAGGGATCAGGGTAAGGCTCTAAAAATTTATTTTGAAGAATTATCATCTAAGTGTTACACTAAGACTGCTCTGATGGTTAAACTGTTTTTAAGTAAAGCTTCTGGAATTGAACGTAACAGTTTGTATTCTGGCTCTGTTATTCTTTATGTTTGCAAGTTATTTATTTTTTAACTTTGATTTTGATTTTTTAAATGGGAATACCTAGCTCTCTCTCTCTTAAGGTGAGACTACAACAAGATAACATTTATAAAAGGCCTTGAACACAAAAGGTACTTAATAAATGAAATTACTATTACTGTAAGTTGATAATAGCAGTATATTATTTTAGAGAAAAGGCTGAGTTTTGACACTGACATTTATAGACTCTGTCATCCAAGCAAGTCGTTTACCTTGGATTTTT